>JASPKZ010001448.1:0-27609 GCA_030220185.1 Diploptera punctata | reverse complement strand
ATGGCTCTACTTTATATTGTCTGTCCATTCTAAGGAAAAAAAAAAAATCAAAACATTTGCAGTATTACTGTTTATTATACAAATATTATTTATGTATTTATAAACAGGTTACAATGTAAAATAAAATATTTCCTGTGCCCAAAGTTTTTAAATGTTTATTTTCTTTCTCAATTTTTTACACATTCCATTCCAATTCTCCCTCATACCTATTATTACAACTCCACCAGTTAAATCTAGGTCAACCTCTCGCTTCTTTCACAGGTGGAATCCATGCCAAAGCTGGTCTGGGTAATTTTGCTCTGGCATCATAAATATGGACCATACCATCTGTTGTATCTTCATAAAATCTAATATTGAATTGTAAGACTTTCGTTTGTTGTCTGATGATTGTGTTTCTGATTTTTTCCAAAATAATAAGGTCTAGTTGAGGTCTAAATAAAAAATCCATTTCAGTAAACATTAAGCTTTTTAAAACTCAAATTTTTATTCAACTGCCAGTTTCTTGCATATCGTATGTTAGGCGTGTTTAAATTATAGATTTTGAATTTGTAATTTGCGTTTCTAATTGTTATGTTCTTAACCCACAAATGCCTCGCCGTTTACATTGTCTATACCGATCTCCCTTTTTGAATTCTATCATTTTAAGTAATTTTTCGTAGGTACATTTTGAGTTACATTTTAATCCCTGCAGCTTAATTATATTCTTCAGCATCGCTTTGGGATCTTCCATTATTCTTATTATTATTATTTTATTATATTAGTATTATTTATTATTATTATTAATATTATTATAGATGGAGAAAATATTAGTCTTTAAAATTCTTGCTGATGACAATAACTTCCAGTAGATTGTATTTATGTACACATGTGTTTAGGAAATAAAACTTTATATATAGATATATATACTATCTATCTATACTATTTATCTATGATAAGCCAAATAAATGCTCGAAACTGGACTGGAACGCCATAACTGGATTTAATTTATTATCCCAGTGTGCTCCGATGACGCTACGCGCAACGCTCTAGTACAAAAATTCTATCACACAAGTAGCAAATTAAAGGGAATATTTTTACTTGATAACATGTGACGCTTATCGAAGTATAAATTAAATTTTTTGTGGATTGACATTGAGCAAATGCAGCTTAACATGACATGATCATAATAGGAAGGAAATATATATAATACAATATATATATAATATTGAAATATATTTAATGTGGAAGATGAATCATTAGAAAACTTATAAATCCTAAAAATCCTACATGGGTATAGTTATTATAAGATGAATCATATTAGATCAGAGAGAATTCCTGATAATCCAGCGAAATGGCATTATTTGTGCAATAGTAAATATATATGGCGGAAAGTCTAGTGATATAAAAATTAATATTTTAGTGTTTGTTTGTCGTACTTTATGGGCGCGGCTTAAAACCGTTTAATCCTATTGTGAAGGGGTGCTTTTTGCAAAACGTTCAGGAGACTCTCTCTCGGGATGAATATGCTAGAAGTAGAGTTTTGATATGCTCAACTCCTCAACTCCTACACCCTTAAAAATCGTGGAAAATTGTGAAAAAAGTACTCTTTGGACGCGTACGCTGCCTAAACGCATAACAGCGTCTATAACCTGGCATTTTCGTCGCAGAAATTTCATCATCCGTGGCTGTAATATTACGATCATTCCCTGAATTTCTGATGGTACAAGGCTTCATTGCCATGACAAGATTATGGGTCCAAAGCGAGAATTTGTTATAATTACTAATATGATATGGTACGTTTCTTATTCCGGCTTCTCATGAACTCTCTGGTCAGTTTTGTAAGTTTCCCTCTGCTTCGCTTATAGTTCATGTTCCCAGACTGGTGATTGCCATATGTTGTATAAGAATAGGTAGAATATGGTACGTATAATAATGATAGGAATGATAAGCGATAATAATGATAGGGCAATTATAACGATAAAATGATAGTAGATTATAACATAATAAAATGATCGTAATGATACGACGACAATAAACGTAGTAATGATAACGATAATATTGATAGTAATGATAATGATAATTACAGCAATAATGATAGTAATGATCACAATAATAATGATGTAAACAATAATGCTAGTAACAATAATGATAGTAACAATCATGCTAGTAACAATAGGATAGTACAATAATGCGAGTAACAATAATGATAGTAACAGTAATGTAACGATAATAATGATAGTAATGATAATAAGGACAATAATGACACTAATGATAACTACAATAATGTAGTAGTGATAAGCGATAGATAATTATAGTAAATATAATTATAATCGGATAATAATTAATATTAATGATAATCATAAGAGCAATAATGTAGTAATGAATAACATAATAATGATAGTAATGATTAATGTATAACGGTATCAATGATCATATGATATGATCAGCGATAATAATGATAGTAATGACATTTATAACGAAAATGATGATAGGTAATGGATAAACTGATAAATATGATAGTAATGATAACGTTAATAACTTTAATAATGATAGTATGATATATCGATACTAATTATAGTCTTTGATATGATAAAACGATCATAATGATTTTAATGATACTGTTAGAAAAACGAAAATAATGATAGTAAATGATAAAGATAATAATGAATGAATGGCTAACGATAATAATGATAGTAATGATGATGATAACAATAATAATTATAGTAATGATAAGCGACAATAATGCAGTAATGATAACGATAATAGCTTATGGGCAATGATAATGATAACGATCATAATGATATTAAATGATGATGATAATGCGACAATAATGTTAGTTAGTAATAAAGTCTAATAATATATTATGAAACGTATATAATGATAGGAATAATAATGGATAATCAATAATATTGGACCGTAATGAAAAAACGATTTAATAAGTAAGATAACGATAATAATGATAGCAATGATAATGATAATTTTGATAGTAATAATAGCAACAGTAATAATGATAGTAGTGATCAACGACAATAGTAGTGATAACGACATAATGTAGTATATGATAAGCGATAAATAAGAAGTAATGATAATGATATACGATAATATTATAGTAATGATAACGATCATAATGATCGTAACGATACTGAAACTATAATGATAGTAATGATAACGACAATAATTGTAGTAATGATAAACTATAACAATGATAGTAATGATATAACGATAATATATTGAAGACAATGGAAGAAGGCTTTCACGGCCGTATTAAATAATGGATAGTGAAAGATCCAGGGTATGTGGCCGTGGTCTATAACTGGCGGTTCTCCAGACGTTTCCCCTTAAGGCGGCGGATATCTTCAGTGGCGAGCGCTAGAAGCTGTTGTTCCGTTTTTTTTTTTTTTTTTTTTTTTTTTTTTTTTTTTTTTTTTTTTTCTCTCATAGACTCGACTGCGAATGAATAAATTTACATTCCAGTGCGGGTCTACGACAGGGAAAAACAGCTTCTAGCGGGAATCTTTTATATACCCATATTATATGATGATATGATAAAATAAAATAATGATAGAAATGATAACGATAATAACGATAGTACGATAATGAAACATAATAATTACAGTAATTATAAGTCGACAAAAAAAAAATGTAGTAATGATAACGATAATAATGATATTAATGATAATGATAATTTTGATAGTAATGATAATAACAATAATAATGATAGTAGTGATAACGAAAATTTGTAGAATGGTAACGATAAAATGATAGTAATTAATGATACAATAATAACGATGTAATAATAACGACAATGGTGAGTATGATAACGATAATAAGATATACGATAATGATACTATAATAATATATTAATGATAATGACACGACAATAATGTATAATGACAAATATAATAATAAGAGTAATGATAATGATACAATAATAATGATAGTAATTATAACGACATAATCTAGTAATGATACGATAATAATGATAGTAATGCGTAGTGATAGGAATTAGATGGTAATGATACGATAATATGATAGCAATGGTACCGATACCGGAATAATAATAAGTAAAGATACTGAATACGATATAATTAAGTATGATAACGACAAATGTAGTAATGATAACGATAACAATGAAGTAAATGTAACAATATGATTGTAGTGATAATGATAACAATAAAATGCCAGTAAAAATAACCACAATAAATGAATATGATAACGATATAAATGATGTAATGATAAGATAACATAATAATGAAAATAAATGATGTGATTACGAAAAAAGATAGTAATGATAACATAATAATAGTATAATGATACTGATTATGATAATAAGAACCTAATCAATCATCAATCAATCGTCCTTTCAATTAGGATGCCCAGGGGCCCGTTACGGTCTCCCGCCATCTCCAAAGGTCGACACACAGTACTTCTGACCCAGGAATGTAGGAGATTTTATTTGGTATGCTGTGACGATCCTGCACTGATGCGGGCTAGCCAGTTGTTCCTATATCTTGGAGGTATTCAGATATAGGTTAGGATTTTAACCATCGGATATTGTTGAATTTCTTTGGGGTCTAGAAGGCTATAACCTGCATTTGTCGCAGAAATTCATCTCCATGGCGGTATATGACGTCATCCTTAATTCGGAAGGTCCCAGCTTCACTGCCCAAAAAACGATTATGGGTGTAGCGACAATTTGTTGTCATTACTAATTGATATAAGAATGACGATAATAATGAAGTAATGCAACGTAATAATGATAGTCATTATAAAAATATATGAAGTAATGATAACAATAACGTAGTAATATATAATACGGATGTATGAGAATGATACATATAATTAGTATTAACAATAATAATGATACTGATGATACGACATAACGTAGTAATTATAACGATAATAAGGATAGTATGAGAGTGAAACGGAATAATGATATAAATGATACGACAATATGTAGTAAGATAACGATAACAATGATGTAATTATAATGTACATAAAATGACAGTAATGATAAACGACAACAATGTAATAATAAACGATAAGAATGAGATAATGATAAAATAACGACATAATGTCTAATGATAACGATAATAATGAAGTAAGATTATGATAACGATAAAATGATTGTAATCATAAAGATTACGATAATAATGATATAATGCAGTGATAACGAAAATATGATAGTAAGTTAACAACCAAATAATTATTTAATGAGAATGAAACACATAATGTATAATCATAACTATAATATGAGAGTAATGATTATGATAACGATAATAATGATTGTAACGATAATGATCACGATAATAATGAGAGTATGAAGTTGATAACGAAAATATGATAGTAAGATAACGATAATAATGATAGTAATGATAAACGTTAATAATGATAGTAATGATAACGATAATAATGATGGTAATGATAGTGATAACAAGAATGAATGATAGTGGAAAGCAGGCTTTCACGGACGTAATCATGGTAGTAATAATAACGACAATTAATGCATAATGATAACGACAATAATGGTAGTAATGATAATGATAACGATTATATGATATTTATGATAATTATAACGACAACTAATAATGTAATGACAAAGAATAATAATGATAGTAATGGATAATGATAACAAGTAATAATTATAGTAATGTTAACGACAAGAATGTAGAGAAGAACGATAACGTATAATAATCATAGTAATGATAGTGATAACGAAAATAATGATTGTAATGATAACGATAATAATGGTAGTAATGATACTGAACGATAAAATGATAATTATAGTTATGATAACGACAATAATGTAGAAATGATAAACGATAACAAGGATAGTAATAATAAACGAATATTATAATGATAGAAATAGGATAAATGAGTAACAATAATAATGATAGTAATGATAACGAAAAATAATGATAGTAACAATAATGATAACAATAATAATGAGAGTAAATGATAACGACAATAATGTAGTAATGATACGATAAATGATGATCGAAATGATAATGATAACGATTATAATGATAGTAATGATAGTGATAACGAATATAAAGATAGTAATGGGTATAACGATAATGATGGTAGAGTAATGATACTGATAATGTTAATATGATAGTAATCAACATCATCATCATCGTCCTTTCAAGTATTAGGCCCAGTGGCCCGTTACGGTCTCCGGCCATCTCCGAGACGCTCGACCCACAGTTCTTCTGACCCGAGGAATGTAGTGAAGAATTTGTATTGGTACTCTGTGACGATCAATGCACTGAATATGGGCTAGCCAATTGTTTCTATGTTCTTGGAGGTATTCAGATATAGGAACGATGTTTAACTCTCTGGATATTGTTGAATTTCTTTGGTGGTCTGGAAGGCTATAACCTGCAGTTCGCCGCAGAAATTTCATCATCCTGGCCGGGCTGTAATATGACGATCATCCGGAATTCTGATGGTCCAAACTTAACCGGCCATAACAGATTTGGGTCTAGCGAGAATTTGTTATCATTCCTAATATGATAGTAATGATAACGATAATAATGATAGTAATGATAACGATAATAATGATAGTAATGATAACAATAATAATGATAGTAATGATAACGATAATAATGATAGTAATCATAACAATAATAATGATAACGACAATAACGTAGTAATGATAAGGATAATACTGATAGTAATGATAATGATAACGATAATAATTATAGTAATGATAACAATAATATGATAGTAATGATAACGACAATAAAGTAGTAATAATAACGATAATAATGATAGTAATGAAAGTGATAACGAAAATAATGATAGTATGATAATATAAAATAATGTAAAATGATAACGATTAATAAAGATAGTAATGATTATGATAACGATAATGATAGTAGTGATAATGTCACGATAATAATGATAGTAATGACAGTGATAACGAAAATAATGATTGTAAAGTTAACGATAAAATGGATAGTAATGATGAAACGATAATTAATGAACAGTAATTAAACGATAATAATGATAGTAGTGATAGTGATAACGAAAATAAAGATAGAATGATAACGATAATAGTGGGTAGTAATGAATGACTAATCATGAAAATAATGATAGTAATGATAAACGATAATTAATGATATGAATGATAACGATAATAATGATAGTAATGTTAATGATACAAAAAGTAATGATAGTAATGATAAACGACAATAATGTACTAATGATAACGTAATAATGATAGTAGTGATAATGATAACGATAATAATGATATTAATGATAATGATAACGACAATAATGTAGTAATAATAAAGATAATAATGATATTAATGATAATGATAACGAAAATAATGATAGTAATGATAATGATAACAATAATAATGATAGTAATGATAACGATAATAGTGTAGTAATCATAAAGATAATAATGATAGTAATGATAATGGTAATTTTGATAGTAATGTTAATAATAATAATGACAGCAGTGAAAATAATGATAGTAATGATAATGATAACAATAATAATGATAGTAATGATAACGACAATAATGTAGTAATGATAACGATAATAAAGACACTAATGATAATGATAACAATAATAATGATAGTAATAATAACGACAATAATGTAGTAATGTTAACAACAATAATGATAGAAATGATAATGATAACGATTATAAATATATTAATGATAATGATAACGACAATAATGTAGTAATAGTAAAGATAATAATGATAATTATCATAATGATAACAATAATAATGATAGTAATGGTAACGAAAATAATGTGGTAATGATAACGATAATAATGAGTGTAATGATAGTGATAACGAAATTAAAGATAGTAATGATAATGATAATAATGGTAGCTACTGATACTGATAACGATAATAGTGATGATAGTAATGATAAACTGATAAGAATAATGATAATAATGAATCTGATAACGGTAGTATATGATAGTATTGATAACGACAATAATGAAGTAATGATAACGGTAACAATGATAGTAATGGATCACGATAATGTTTGATAGTAAATGATAATGTGGAACAATAATAATGATCGTAATGATGTAAGTGATAATGAAAATAAAAGCTAATAATTATAAAGATTAATAATGGTAGTAATGATTTCTGATAATGATTATATGATAGGAATGATAAACGAGAATAATGATAGTAATGATAAACGATAATAATGATAGGAATTTATTACCGACAATAAAAGTAAGTGATAGTAATGATAACGATAATATGATTCTTAGTAATTATAACAATAATAATGATAATAATGATAACAAACACTAACCGAGTAATTGAAAACGATAATGAATGTAATTATAATGATAACGCATAATAATGATAGTGATAACGAAAATAATGATAGGAATGATAATTACAATAACGTAGTAATTGTAACGATAATATTTGTAGTTAATGATAATCATAACAATAATAATGAGTAGTAATGATAATGAGAACAATAATGATGCTAGTAATGATATCGACAATAAACGTAGTATAATGATAACGATAAAATGATAGTAATGATAATGATAACGATTAATGATGATAGAATGTAATTGGTAAACAATAATAATGATTGTAATTGATACCGACAATAAAAAACAGTAATGATAACGATAATTAATGATAGTAATGATAATTATTACGGTAATGATGCTAGTAATGACAGTGATAACGACGATAATGGATTATTATGATAACGCATTATAAATGCTGGTAAAAGATAACGATAAAAATGATAGTTAACGATAATGATAACGATTAATAATGATAATAATGATAGTGATAACGAAAATTAAGATAGTTAATGATAACGCGAATAATGGATCGTAATGATAATGATTATAATAATGATAGTAATGATAAACGAAAATAATGTAAGTAATGATAAATTATAACGATAACAATGATAGTAATGATAATGGCATAACGATAATAATGATAGTAATGATAATGATAACAATAACAATGATAGTAATGACAACGACAATAACGTAAGTAATGATAACGAGAACAGTGAAGTAATAATGATAATGATAACGATAATAATGATAAGTATTGATAATGTATAACATTAATAATGACTGGAATGATAACGACATTAAAGTAGTACTGATAATGATAATAATGACAGTAATGTTAATGATAAGGATAATGATGATAGTAATGATAGTGATAACGAAATTAATGATAGTCATGATTAATGGCAGTAATGTAGTAATGATAACGATAATAGTGATAGTAACGATACTGTGAATGTTAATAATGATAGTGATAATGCCTAATGATAGTATAATGCTAATGATAGTGATAATAACTACTGATAGTGATACGCTAATGATAGTGGATAAACGCTAATGATAGTGAAAGTAATGATTAAACGATAATAATGATAGGAATGATCATTCTTATAACAATAAGAATGATAGTAATGATAACGGGACAATAACGTAGTAATGATAACGATAATAATGGTAGTAATGATAATGATAACGATAATACTGGTAGAATTGTCTGAGATGATAACGAAAATAGTGATAGAAATGATAACGATAATAATGATAGTAATGATAGTGATAACGAAAATAAAGATAATAATGTTAACGATAATAATAGTAGTAATGATACTGATAACGATAATAATGATAGTAATGATAGTGATAACGAAAATACAGATAGTAATGATAACGATAATAATGGTGATAATGATAACGATAATAATGATAGTAATGATATCGATATAATGATAACGATAATAATGATAATGATAACAATAATAATGATAGTAATGATAACGACAATAATGTAATAATGTTAACGATAATAATGAAAGTAAAGATAATGATAACGATAATAATGATAGTAATGATAACGATAATAATATAATAATAATAATAATAATAATAATAATAATAATAATAATAATAATACTTTATTTATTCTGGGAGAGTTAAGGCCATAAGGCCATCTCTTCCACTCAACCAGCACAAATACTAACAAATGTTTGACAAATATAGATATGCACTATAATTAATATAAACATTTAAAGATACAATAAATGTAGCAATGTAAATTTCATGTACAAACAACATTTTATAGGTTAACAACAATAATGATACGATAATAATAATAATAATAATAGTAATAATAATAATAATAATAATAATATAAATATGATAAATTATACGAGAAACACAAATTAATATATATACCTTACACTGGGTAATAGTGAAGTCGATGGTAGTCAAATATAAATTTAGATTTCTTTTATGACATGGACTGATGTGAAGTCCTATGTTGCGGTATATTAAACAAGAGACTATGTTGTGATCTTGTGTTTGTGTTATGGTTTGAGGATAGATACTGGAAACGGGATGATAAATAATTGGGTATCGAGATATGTAGGATCTTAAATAAGAGAATTAGACAGTGCGATTTTCTTCTCTCTTTTAGATGTAGCCATGACAATTCGTGGAATAATGGAGAAATGTGATCGTATTTTCGAACATAAAATATGAATCTGATACACATATTATGGACACGCTGCAGTTTGTCCGACAATCCGTCACGTATGTCAGTTAGTAGAACGTCACAGTAGTCAAAATGCGGCATCACTAAGGTTTGGATTAAAATTCTTTTAAGAGCTGTAGGAAGAAAATGTTTAAGTCACTTTAGGGAATGCATTTGGAGAACATCCTTTTAGATGTTTGTTTTACTTGCACATGCCAATTTATATTAGAATCTAAGTAAAGTCCCAACTTTTTAACGACGTCGGTATAAGGAATTTGTTCATTATCTAATATGACAGCCAGCATATTGCCATTGTTTATGGAGTGTAATAGTCTTGGATGTCCGATAATTATTGCTTGCGTTTTGTTTACATTTAGTTTCAGCCCATATTGTCTGGACCATAAAGATATATGCTTGAGGTCAGTGATTACTTTGTCAATATATTCATTAATTTCGTCAGGCCTAAACTGTGTGTAAATCTGTAAGTCGTCGGCGTAAAAATGATGCTTGCAGTTTTGTAGTTTCTTGGTCACGTCATTAATATAAATCGAGAAGAGAAGAGGAGCGAGGACGCCGCCTTGAGGTACCCCTTTCCTCACCAAGCGCCAGGAAGAAAATGCGATTATTAACAGAAACTGATTGCTGACGATTAGTGAGGTAAGATGCAAACCAATCAAGGCAGTTTTCCGACAGATGTAGTGTCTTTAGTCTCGCTAGCATTAAGTCTATATCTACTGTGTCAAAGGCTTTGCTGTAGTCGAGTAGGACTATTGCGGTGAGTTTGATTTTGTCCATTGAGTCTCTTATGTCCTCTACAATGTCAAGTAGTGCAGTACTTGTATGATGTCCTGTTCTAAAACCAGACTGATACTCATCAAGTAAGTCGTGTGTGATGAGGTAGTCTGTTAACTGTGAGTGTATTATGTGTTCTAGTGCTTTCGATAAACAGGGAAGAATACTAATTGGTCTATAATCATCGAGTGTTGTGGGAGTGTTTGATTTCGGTGTAGGACGAACTAGAGCCATTTTCCAGGGTCTGGGATAGGTCCGGTCATTATAGAAGCATTAAAATTGTGGGTTATTGTTGGGAGAATAATGTCAATTATTTTTTGTAGGAGAGTTATTGTTATATTGTCTATACCTTGTGCTTTAGATTTAATACGTAATACTGCTCTTTTGGCGTCATCAGGTGAGATATAGGAAAAAAGAATTTGTCTTGGGTAGGTTGGGAATATGACACTAGTTCATCTATTGTCTGTTGTTTGTGTTGTGAGTTGTTGTCAGTAGGGAGGCGCGTAAAATGGTCATTCAACTCATCTAGTGGTACGTCTACTGTTTCACCTGTAGTTTATTTTGACAGAGACCTATTGATTTTAAATTTTTCCACATGTCAGATGAGTTGGACATTGATTGTGTAATAATAGTATGGGCATATCTTAGTTTTGCATTCCTGACAGTCTGGTTGACTTTATTCCTCAGATGTTTGTATGTCTTTAAGCCTGTCAGTTCTTTATTCCTCCTGTATTTCCTGTATGCTACGTCTCTCTCAGTTATAAGCAAGCGGATATTATCAGACATCCAGGGTGCAGGTGGTCTGTTTATACGTCTAGTCTTGATAGGTGCGTGTTTGTCATACAATTATAAAATCATGTCATTAAAATTTTCAACTTTCTCGTCTACAGTCCTAAGTGTCCATATGTTGTTCCAAGGTAGTTCTGCAGCGTCATCAATTAATTGTGCATAATTTATATGTTTCAAGTCTCTGTATGTTACAAGTCTAATTCTACGTTTAGAGCAAAGGAGTGAATATTTAATGTACATTACGTCATTTGCAGAGATGCCTGGAGCTTCAATCTGTCCACAAGTTATACCTTTTTGAGGATTATTTGTTATAATTAAGTCTAGTAGTGTATCAGAATAGCTAGTATGATTGGTTGGTTCTGAAGGCAGTATTGCAACATTGCAAGACTGGAATATTGTCTGTAGTTGTATTGTGTTGTAAGAATTTGTGGCTAATAGGTTAGTATTGAATTCTCCTAGTACAATTACATGTTCGTAAGATGGTATCAGATTTTGGAGAATGTAGTAATGATAACGATAATAATGATAGTTATTATAGTGATAACGAAAATGAAGATAGTAATGATAACGATAAAAATGGTAGTAATGATAACGATAATAATGATAGTAATGATAATGGTAACAATAATAATGATAGTAATGATGGTGATAACGAGAATAAACATAGTAATGCTAACGACAATAATGTAGTAATGATAACGATAATAATAATAGTAATGATGATGATAACGATAATAATGATAGTAATGATAATGATAACGAAAATAATGATAGTAATGATGATGATAACGAAAATAAAGATAGTAATGATAACGATAATAATGATAGTAATGATAACGACAATAATGAAGTAATGATAACGATAATAATGATAGTCTGATAATGATAACAATAATAATAATGATAGTAATGAGAGTGATAACGACAATAAAGATAGTAATGATAACGATAATAATGATAGTAACGATAACGAAAATAATGATATTAATGATAATGATAACAATAATATTGATAGTAATGATATAGACAATAATGTAGTAATTATAATGATAATAATGATAATGATAACGATAATATTGATATTAATGATAGTGTTAACGAAATCAAAGATAGTAATGATAACGATAATAATGGTAGTAATGATACTGATAACGATAATAATGATAACGATAATAATGATAAGAATTATAACGATAATAATGATAGTAATGATAACGATAATGATGATAGTAATGTAAATGATAACGATAATAACGATAATAATGACAGTAATGTTAACAATAATAATGGTAGTAATGATAAGGATAATGATGATAATATTGATAATGATAATAATAATGACAGTAATGATAACGACAATAATGTAGTAAAGATAACGATAATAATGATAGTAATGACAATTATAACTATAATAATGTAAGTAATGATAATGATAACGGTAAAAATGATAGTAATGATGGTGATAACGAAAATAATTATAGTAATGATAGCGATAACGATAATAATGATAGCAATGAAAATAATAACGATAATAATGATAGCAATTATAATGATAAACATAATAAAGATAGTAATGATATTAAAGATAACGATAACAATAATAGTAATGATAACAATAGTAATGATAGTAATGATAATGTTAACGATAATAATGATATTAATGGTAATAATAACGATAATAATGATAGTAATGATAATGATATTAAGATATAACAATAATAATAACGATAATAATAATAGTAATGATAATGATAACGATAATAATGACAGTAATGATAACGCCAATAGTGATAGTAATGATACTGAGAACAATATTAATAATAGTAATGATAATGATGATAATAATGATAGTAATGGTAACGGTAACGATAGTAATGATAGTGCAAACTATTATAATGATAGTCATGATAATGATAACGATAATAATGGTAGTAACGATAATAATTAGGATAATGATGATAGTAATGATAATGCGAACGATAATAATGATAATGATAACGATAATAATGTTAGTACTGATAATAATACTGATAATAATTATAGTAATGATAAAGGTAAGGATAATAGTCATAGTAATGATAACGATAATGGTAATAATGATAGTAATGATAACGCTAATAATGATAGTATTGATAATGATAATGATAATAATAATAATTATAATAATATCGATAATGATGGTAATGATAAAGAAAACGATATTAATGATAGTAAACTTAATAATAATAGTAACGATAATAATGATAAGGATAACGATAATAATGATAGTAATGATAATAATAACGATAATAATGACAATAATAACGATAATAATGTTAATAATGGTAATAATAACGAAAATAATGAGAATAATGAAAATTATAGTGATAATCATAATAATGATAGTAATGATAACGATAATAATGATACTAAAGATAATAGTAATAGTAACGATAATAATGATAGTAATTATAATGATAACGATATTAATGACAGTAATGATAATTACGATAATAATGAAAATGAGAGCAATGATGATAATAACGATAATAATGATAGTAATGATAACGATAATAATGGTAGCATTGATAATGATAATAATAATAATAATAATAATAATAATAATAATAATAATAATAATAATGGTAATGATAATAATAATGATAATAATGATAGTAATGATAATTATAAAGGTAATATTGATCGTAATGATAATGATACCGATAATAATGATAGTAATGATAATAATAACGATAATAATTATAGTAATGAAAATTATAGTGATAATCATAACAATGGTAGTAATGATAATGATAATGATAATAATGATACTAATGATAATAATAACGATACTAATGTTAGTAATGATTATTATTACGGTAATAATAATCGTAATGATGATGATACAGATAATAAGGATAGTAATGATAATAATAACGATAATAATGATAGTAATCAAAATGATAGTGATAATCATAACAATTATAGTAATAATAATAATAATAAGGATAAGAATGATATTAATGATAAGAATAACGATAATAATGATAGTAGTTATAATAATAACAATAATAATAGTAATGAAAATGATCGTGATAAATATAATAACGGTAGTAATGATAATGATAGTAACGATACTAATGATAATATTTATAGTAACGATAATAATGATAGAAATGATAATGATAACGGTAATAATGATAGTAGTGATAATAACGATAAAAAGTGATAGTAATGAAAATGATAGTTATAACAATTATCATGATAGCAATAATATGATAACGATAATTATGATACTAATGATAACGCTAATAATGATAGTATTGATGATGATAATGATAATAATGGTAATGATAATAATAAAGATATAATGATAGTAATGATAATAATAACGACAATAGTGATCGTAATGATAATGATACCAATAATAATGACAGTAATGATAATAATACGGATAATTATGATAGTAACGAAAATGATAGTGATAATCACAATATTGATAGTAATAATAATTATAATGTATAAAAATGATAGGAATGATAATAATAATAGTAACGATAACAATGATATAATAATAATGATAACGATAATATAATAGTAATGATAATAATAACGATAATAATGATAGTAATGATAAAAATAACGATAATAATGATAGTAATAAAAATGATAGTGGATAATGATAATAATGATAGTAATAATAATGATAATGATAATAATGCTGCTAGTAATAATTATATAAATAGTAGCGATAATAATGATAGTAATGATAATGATAACGATAATAATAATAGTAATGATAAAATAACGATAAAAATGATAGTTAATGATAATGATAACGATAATAATGATTGTAATGAAAATGATAGTGATATTCATAATAATGATGGTAATGATAATGATAATGATAAGGCTGATAGTAATGACAATAGTAATAGTAACAATAATAATGAGATAATGATAATGATAACGATAATAATAGTAATGATAATAATAACGATAATAATGATAGTAATGAAAATGATAGTGTTAATCATAATAATGATAGTAATGATAGTAATGATAATAATAGTAACGATAATAATGATAGTAATGAAAATGATACTGATAATCATAATAATGATGGTAATGATAATGATAATGTTAATAATGATAATATGTATAAATGGATTGCGCACAAAGACTACGCAGAAGAAGATAGGAAGTATGGCCGGAATTCTTCAGCACCGGAGCGATGATAGATAGGAACTTGACAGAAGCAAATTTCCAGATAACACGTCATCACAAGATTAAGTGTGCATGGATTCCACCACCTAATGTGTAGAGATAAAACATTCCATGACCCGAAGATGTCATGCATATACGAAGTGTGTGAACAGAAATGCGAAAGATATCACATCGAAACATGTACACAAAGAACAAAACCAATTTGTTATTACGCAAGACCAAGTTAGTGTTAGTGATTTTTAGCTGTGTTATAACAATGATAATAATTATAGTAATGATAATGATAACGATAATAATGATGGTAATGAAAATGATAGTGATAATCATAATAATGATAGTAATGATAATGATAATAATGATAGTAATGATAATGATAATAATGATAGTAATGACAATAATAATAATAGTAACGATTATAATGTTCGTAATGATAATGATAATGATAATAATAATAGTAATTTTGATATTAACGATAACAGTAATAGTAATGATAATAATAACGATAATAATGATAGTATTGATAATAATAACGATAGTAATAACAGTAATCATAATAATAATAACGATAATAATGATAGTAATGATAATGATTACGATAATAATGATAGTAATGATAATAATGATAATAATTATAGTAACGAAAATGATAGTGATAACCATTATAATGATGGAAATGATAATGATAATGATAATGATAATAATAGTGATACTAATGATAACGCTAATAATGATAGTATTGATAATGATAATAATAATAATAATAGTAATGATACTAATAACGATAATATTGATATTAATCATAATAATAACGATAATAATGATCGTAATGATAAAGATACCGATAATAATGACAGAAATGATATTAATAACGATAATAATGATAGTAATGAAAATGATAGCGATAATCATAATAATGATAGTAATGATAATTATAATGATAATAATGATAGCAATGATAATAATAACAGTAACGATAATAATGATAGTAATGTTAAAATTAACGATAATAATGATAGTAATAGAAACGATAGTGTTAATGATAATAATGATAATGGTAATTATGATAGTAATGGAATATAATAGAATAGAATAGTATAGAATAGAATAGACTAGAATAGAATAGAATAGATTTATTTAGCCTGGTGGAGTTAAGGCCATGTGGCCTTCTCTTCCACTCTGATAATAATAGTAACGATAATAATGATAGTAATGATAGCGATAACGATACTAATAATAGTAATGATAATAACAACGACAATATTGTTGGTAATGACAATAATAACGATAATAATGATAGTAATGAAAATGATCGTATATCATAATAATGATAGTAATGATAAATATAATGATAATAATGATATCAATGATAATAATAATTGTAACGATAATAATGATAGTAATGATAAAAATAACGATAATAATGATAGTAATAAAAACGATAGTGTTAATGATAATAATGATAATGATAATGATAATTATGATAGTAATGATAATAATAGTAACGATAATAATGATAGTAATGATAATGATAACGATAATAATAGTAATGATAATAACAACGATAATATTGATGGTAATGAAAATAATAACGATAATAATGATAGTATTGAAAATTTTAGGGATAATCATAATTATGATGGTAATGATAATGATACGATAAGATTGATAGCAATAAAATATAATCACTATAATAATGGAGATAATCAAGTGATAACGCATAATAATACGTAAGATAATAATAACGATAATAATGATAGTAATGATGATAATCACGATAATAATGACAGTAATGAAATGATATGATATAATGATAGATGTACTAAATAATTATAATGATAATGATATTAATGATAATAAATAAGTAACGATAATAATGATAGTAAAAAATACTAATAACGATAATAATGGCAGTAATGAAAATAATAGTGATAATCATAATAATGATAGTAATTATAATAATAATAATGATAGTAATGATAATAATAACAGTAACGATAATAATGATAGTATTGATAATGATAAAGATAATAATAGTAATGGTAATAATTACGATGATAGATGGTATTGAAAATGATAGTGATAATTATAATAATGATAGTAATGATAATGATAGTAATCATAATAAGAATAGTAACTATAATAAATATAGTAATGATAGTGATAACTATAATCATATTAGTAATGATAATAATTACGGTAATAATGAGAGTAGTGATAACAATAACAATAATAATGATAGTAATGAAAATTATAGTGATAATCATAATAATGATAATGATAATAATGGTAGTAATGTTAATAAGAGTAACGATACTAATGATAATAATGATAATAAAAAAATTTAAAAAAACAAAAAAGGAAGAACAACATAACCAACATAACTAAACTAGAAAAAGAATCTGACAACAACAAGAAAACATGGATAACACTTACATACACAGGAAAAGAAACAACAAAATTAGCCAATGCACTAAAGAAAGCCGATAAAAACGTAAAAATAGCATACAGAACCAATAACAAATTAAACAACATAATAAACAATAACATTGAAGAAAATAACATTTTCACGCAGCAAAGGAGTTTATAAACTGACATGTAAGGACTGCAACAAATTTTATATAGGAAGGACAAACAGGAGTTTTAACACTCAGATTCAAAGAACATTTTCGAGACTTCATTCACGCAGAAGGTAAATCAAGCTATGCAAAAAACACGTTATCCATGAAGGACATCGCATGTTAAATATTGAATAATCACCCTAACAGTAATGCACAGAGAAAATAATCCAGCGAAGATAAACGTACTCGAGAAGAGATGGAAATCATGAAAGCAGCTCACAACGACAGCCCGATAAACGACAACCGAACCAAATACATGCAACCCCCTTCTACCAGATCTTCATGAAACACCAGTTTTGAATCCTACCGATGATGAGACAAGTCCCGAAAGCGCTACAGTTAAATGATAATTAAGTTGAGGAGACGGACCTTTCAGGTGAATATTCTATAATTTTATATTAATTTTTATATTATATGGGTGCGAAACATGGACTCTTACTTTAAGGGAGGAAAGGAGATTACGAGTATTTGAGAATAAAGTTCTTAGGAAAACTTTTGGACCAAAGAGAGATGAACAGACAGGTGAATGGAGAAGACTACATAACAATGAACTACATGGTCTTTATAGGAAGCCAGATATAATAACACCAGTTAAGTCTCGTAGACTGCGATGGGCAGGACATGTTGCGCGTATGGGGAATGAAAGACGTGCATGGAAACTTCTTGTAGGAAAGCCAGAAGGAAAACGCCCAGTTGGTAGACCAAGAATGAGGTGGGAGAACAACATTAACTATGATTTGAGGGAAGTAGATTATACCGGGAATGATTGGAAAGCATTAGCTGAGGATAGGGATGTATGGAGAGCTTATGTCCGCGCGACCATGAACCTACGGTAGTGCCAGTGAGTAAGTAAGTAAGTAAGTAAGTAAGTAAGTAAGTAAGTAAGTAAGTAAGTAAGTAATAATAATAATAATAATAATAATAATAATAATAATAATAATAATAATACTAATAGTAATAGTAATATTAAAGATAGTAATAGTAATGATAATGATAGTACAGTGTGATTATAAAGTCTCTGTACATTTTAAAGAAATCGCTTGCATATCGTATTTCTGTTACAGCCATTCGAAAGATACAAATATGTTCACCATTGAAGAGCGGATAGAGATTGTTGCTGCACGTTTAAGAGGCCAGTCGTACGAGGAAGTTAGAGACAGATTCCAAAGGAAACCATCACGGGAGACGTGTATCTCGATGTTGTAACTTTTCTTACAGCGACAGTTACAGGAAGATGGTATCATTGATACAGTGGTGTTGCAACAGGATGAAGCGCCACCACACTTTGCTCTGTCTGTTCGCGGGTATCACAATGACAGGTTTCCCAAAAGGTGGATTGGAAGAGCATCTCCTCGTATCTGAGCACCTCGTTCGCCAGACCTCGCACCCCTGGACTTTTTTGCTTGGGGGTTCATCAAGCAAAAATTGTACAGAACCAAGTTTCCTAATCTGCAAGTGCTGAAAGAACGTATACGCCAAGCGAGTGAAATAATTAAAGAGGATATGTTGGTGCATGTTTTCCGGGCGATGGTGCGTCGTTGGGAAACATGTTTTGAGATTAATGGAGGTCATGTTGAACACTAACTTTATACTAGAAACTACCTTATAATTTTTGTTTTATTTGCACTACGTTATCCACAAAATGTACTGGGATTTTATAATCACACTGTAATAGTAATGATGATTATAATGATGAAGGTGATAATAATAATAATGATGATGAATATGATGATGATAATGATAATAATAATAATAATAATAATAATAATAATAATAATAATAATAATAATAAGTCCACCGCTGTGGTCTCGGGGTAGCGTGCTGCCGTGTCACGCAGCAGGCCCGGGTTCGATCCCCGGTCGGGACAGTTTTTCTGGGTGAGGTTTTTATCGGGGTTTTTCTTCACCTGTAAGACAAATGTCAGGAAAACTTTAAGGCCCAAACGGTCCCCTAAATCATATGGCCATCGCAATCATCATCATTCATATTCATCTTAGGTTAAGCTTAGGATTAGGGGCTCTCCTGGCGCACCATTATCATCATCACTCATCATATCATCGGGGCAACGTAATCCCACCTTCCAGGCGCCCCAACCTCAGAAGTGAGTTACAAATACGCCATGCCAGGATAGAAACCAGGAATGTCGAAAGACAAACCTGGGGCATTAAAAAAATTAATAATGATGATGATGGTGATGATAGTGGTGATAATGTGGGTGATAATAATGATGATAATAAAAATAGTGATGATAATAGTAACAGTAATGATAGTGATAATAATGATAGTGATGATAGTGATAGTGATGTTAGTGATAGTAACGATAATGAAAATAACGATAGTGATAATAATGATAGTAGTAGTAATGATAATAATAGTAATTAGAGTAATGATAGTAGTAGTAATGATAATAATAGTAATTAGAGTAATGATAGTATGTAGTAATGATAATAATAGTAATTAGAGTAATGATAATGATAGTAATAATAATAATAGTAATAATACTAATAATAATAATAATAATAATAGTAATTAGAGTAATGATAATGATAGTAATAATAATAATAATAATAGTAATAATATATAATAATAATATATAATAATAATATAATAATAATAATAATAATAATAATAATAATAATAATAATAATAATAATAATAATAATGAATGTCTGTTATTCGCAGATGACCAGATCATTCTAGCTTCCTCAGAAAATCAACTACAAAAATCAGTTTACAAATTTTGAAACTAATAAACGATTATAATTTAAAGATATCAACAGAGAAAAAAGTCAATGGCATTTATTGGGACTCAGCATAAAAGGACAAAAATTGTAAATTGGAGCAAACATTATTGAACAAGTAACTTGTTTTAATTATCTGGGATGCATGATATCGTACCTGCAAAATTTGGACATGGAGAATAAATTAGGGAAATTTCAACATATATGTGGTTCAATAAGAAGATATTTGAAAAATAAGACCATAAGAAAACTCAATTAAAATTTTACAAAACAGTAGCCGTTCCAACGTTGGCATACGGGTCTCAAACTTGGCCTTTAACGATCTCTGATAAACATAAAATTGAGACAATAGAAATGAGATTTCTCAGATCAGTTGCAGGTGTACCTCTAAGAGATCAAAAGAGAAGTCAAGTTATGAGGGATGAATTACAAATATATAATATAAACGAGAGAATACACAGAAATAAATGTAATTGGTTTGAACATATACAAAAAATGACAAATAATCGTTTATCAAAACAGTTGCTTCATTATAAACCTCTAGGCCGAATAAATGTAGGAAGACCAAAACGTCGTTGGAAAGACGTCCTGCACATGCAGCATATAGTGCACCGGGGAGCGGAACGGGCCAACAGGCCCATACTATGAAGACAACGACGACGACGATGATGATAATAATAATAATAATAATTAATATTTAAACTTATAGAGTTGAAGTGATAAGGTCTCATTTTCCCCTTACCAGTACAATAAGACATGAAATGGTATTGTAAATACCTTTAAAGCTAAAACTAAATAATATTAACATAAAAGTTCATTTTAAATAAATACAATATTTATAGAAATGGTAAGATATAGAGTAGCCCTGCGTCGTAGTCGAATGATTAAAACAAGAGGCCTTTGGCGCAGAGAAACGGGACTTACCCTTGTTCGAGTCCCCATGGGAGAAGAAATTTTCTCATGGAATTTAGGCCAATACGGGAACGGTGACCACCTAGCACCGTTAGGCATTTGGATAGCTACAGTAAGTAGCGGCTCCAGATTGAGAAAACCAGTTAAGCGGCTGCGGTACCAGATATGCTAACCACATGTCACCCATACACTGGCAGGAAGATCGCCTACCTCTGCGATTAACACATAGATGTGAGGCCAGCAGCCGGATAGTAGGAGAAGGACCGCCTAGGCCTGTTGGGCCATTGGGGTTTATTTTTTATTTATAGATTAGGACTTAGACTAAAAGAGGTTACTTACAATGTTAAAAGAAATTTATTCAGGAAACAGTACAACTATCAAATATGGAAATAGTAAATCTAAAGAAATTTTAGTCGAGCAAGGAATACAAGAAGACTCATTAAGTCCCATACTGTTCACACTAATAACGGATGAAATCATCAAAGAACTAAAAGTTGAAGTTAGAAAAGGTATTAAAATAGGTAACAAAGAGCTAAAGATAATAAACTATGATGATGACACAGTTCTAATTGCACAAAGTGAAGATGATTTACAAATGCTATTACACAAATCTAGAATCATTGCAGCAAAATATAACATGAAAATCTCAACAAATAAAACCAAATCAATGGCAATATCCAAGGACCCACGACGTGTTAAATTAGAAATAGAAGGGAAAAGTATAGAAGAAGTCATGAAATTCAAATATTTAGGAGTAGAAATTAATAGCAGCAACAGAATAATAGATGAAATCCTCCATCAAGCAAATAATGCAAACAAAATATCGGGATGTTTAAACAATACTGTTTGGAAAAATAAAAATTTAAGAATAGATACAAAGGTAAGAATTTGCAAATCTGTCATAAGACCAGTTCTAACATATGGTTGTGAATGCCGAACAGAAACTCAAAAAATAAAACAAATCAATGAAACAACCGAAATGAAAGTTTCAAGGAAAATCGTAAGAAAATCGCTGAGAGAGAAAATTCGCAGCTCTGTTATTAGAGAAGAATGTGAAATTGAACCTATAAATCTTTGGATAAATGATAGAAGATTAAATTGGAACGATCACATAGATAGAATAGAGAACAGTAGATTAGTGAAGAAAGTACGTGACTGGACACCTCAGCAGAAAAGGCCATTAGGAAGACCACAACTACGATGGAAGGATGTCACCATACCCCGGACCTGTAGTGAATGAACATGCAACAAGCTGCCGTCGTTCATGAGTAGAGGAAGAAGAAGAAGAAGAATAAGGTGACAAATTGCAAACTTGGTTCACTCCCCGGTTGATTTTGCTCGTCTCAGAAATCAACTAATCACACCCTGGTCTACTTTTATACAGAATTTAACATATTTATAAATTTACATTAAAGAACATATCATTTTGTATGATAACCCCTTCCTTTTCAATTTTTTTCTAAGTACATTTCGGTTCATAGTATCGATAAAAAAGTACTGCATCTCTTATAAATACATACATACATACATATATATATATATATATATATATATATATATATATATATATATATATATATTTCAATTTAGGCATTAAAATAATAGAAAATAACACTATTATCCAGCTTTTATAAATTACTCAATTTGTAGTTGGATCAGCAGCTCATGATTTATATTTGTAGTGAATTGCAATAAGGGAAGTGTGACATGTGCAAGAAGGATAATGAGATGTTCTGTGATACGGTATGTTTACTGTCTCGACATGCGATCTAGTGTTACGTTATGATTGTAGGATAAGATGTGAAAACGAACTGACAGATATATGGGGTTAGAAGTGCAAATAATTTGGATGGAAGAGAAAGTGAATGCAACGTTTTCGGTCATAATCAGCCGCAGTTATATCTAAAGAGAAACATTGGCACACGAGTTGAAATTTGATTGAGTAGAAAGATCCAAAATACAAAGTTTAATGTTACGTGTTGGAAGAAGGTATGTACTTAGTATAAAATAAAAGAGAAATCAGTTTAAGTAATAAGTCATTCTGGAAGGGCGAAAGTTTATGATGATCCCCTTGTGAAGTGTGTAAGTCTCAGGGTATCATTACAAGTAAGAGGGGGCAATCTGTGTATAGGGGGTAGCAATGAATATTAATCTGCACAAATAGCTGCTAAGTTTCACTGGCGCCATGTAACTGCAAGGATTATGTAGAGTTTGCGGCTAGAATTATGCATTAACTTAAATTATAACCAACTTTAAGCGATTTTATAAACTTTCATGTACAAATTTGTCGATTAGGCTTTGTAATATCAGGATTCCATCTTCTCAGATAATTGGCACGAGATGTCAACCGTGAGTTACTTTACCGCTTGAACATCCGTCTGGTACTCGATTTTATTAGAAGCTGAGTTGATTCCGAGGTCATGCAGATAGAAGGATTAGTCAGTTTTAAAAATCCTAACCCATCGGGAATCTCCATTCCTAGAATATTTGAGCCTTTAGAAATTTATATGAAACGGGACCACGTGGTGAGTTTAGTTTTCGAAAAAAAATAATAATAAAAAATACGAGAGTAGGATGAAAATCCTAATCCATCGGGAATCTCCATTTCTCAAATATTCGAGCCTTGAGAAATGTATCTGAAACGGGACCACATGGTGAGTTTAGTTTTCTATAAAAGAAAAAAAATAACAATAAAACAAGAGTAGGGTGAAAACTGGCGTTTTATTTTTGTAATTTGTGTTTTTGATATATTTCGAATTTAAACTATCATATGTATACGTATTAAAGTCCCGGGTCAATTCAATCCCTAGATATCTTAATTTAAACATAAAGAGGAATATGTACGATTTGACGGTGATAATGTGTCACTATGCCTTCCTTCGTTTGATAAGGATCTGCTATGTACAGATAAAATAAGCAGTTTTTACTATGTGGTTTTGTTTTCTATATTCGATTCCTAATTGGAATTTTAAATCAGTTCAGTTTTATTGCTTACATCTTGCAGTAAAGTTGCTAACAAACGTGCCCAAGTTCGAATACAGGGCCAAATGTGGTAAAATTTACATTGACTATTTAACTCATGCCCCAAATGGGAGTCAATAACCAATCACTTTACGATGATTTTTGATTTACAACCAATCACAGTCGTGTTTCGCCTAGAATTTACCAACTAAAGTTTATCATAATAAAGAAAGTACCTCCTTTTTAACATTCATTATTTTGCAGTCACTGGCTCAATAAGAAATACGGCTACCAAAATGTATATATAGTGCATGAATGTCAACACATACCGCATGCTGAGTTAATATAAAAGAAATTGTAGCAATTGATTATACCACAAAAAAAAAGAAACCACAGTTTGCACTTTCTTAAATGTATTTTTTCCCAGAAAAATAGAATTGTCATATTTACATCATAGGACATCAGGAATGAATTAATATACTGTTTGATGTGTCTAATTTTTTCTCCACTAGAGTGCATTCTTACAATAATGCGTTCCTTTGGCAATAAATAATATGATCTGGTTGCAGTGACGAACAAAAAAGCAAATGAAGCGTACCAATGTATCTCATTTGTTTTCAAACATCGCCGTTTACATTAAATATATAAATATTTTAAAATAACTATATTTAAATAATGATTTGTGAGTAAACAACTTAATTTTATTCGTTAAATAGTCCTAACAAATGCCACTCTTGATTTCCAAATTCCCTAAATAAATTCACTCCTCACGTCGTGAGTCGTGAATTTATCGATAATTTGGAAATCACTCGTGGCATTACTTATGAATATTATTTTTCAAATACTTACTATATATGTAATAGTTGATATGAAACAATAAATTAACCGTAATTTGAGGACATGAATTATACAGGGATTTATTGTAAAGCATTAGCTCTTGATAGGGATATCCGCGCCCCATGAACCCCCTGGTATGATAGTGCTAGTGAGTTAGTTATATGTAGTAGTTATTGAAGACAATACATCAGAGAATATGAAAAACTTCCAAGAGTGTAACGTTTCAGTCGATTAGTAATTATTTACATCTGTAACATAAATATCGAACATCGAATTTTTAAAGGGTTTAATAATGTAAAATTGAATTTTTACACAAATTAATGATACTTGGTTACTTTTACATCTTCAAAATATTATGTAAACAGTCCTCTTTACTTTTCTTACCTAATACCGTACATATCATGGATTATAAAAATGCCATCAACTCAAAACCCGCCATGTGGCCTTTTTCAAGAGCACATCATTACTATTTTTCTTTATGTTGTTATTATATTATTTAACCCTACAGTAAAAACTTAGGAAAACCGTGCTGTGTCCATTTTAAACCGATTTGAGGTAGAAGTGGCATCGTTTTCCACTTTAAAGGGTCTTTAGAATGAACCATATTGCAAGAAATGATCATGTTTAATCCATCTGTTACAAGTAGAAATTTATTTCACATCCTAATGAAAGAACGTGCTAATAATCGTGAAAACTGGAAACGAATGTGCTCTGTCCTATAAAATGAAAAATCTTAAGTACAACGTATTTCTTTGCTGTATTTATATTGTTGTAGAGTTACACATTACTACCTTAATAATATTGAATGTTTAGATGCATATAATTTCTCCTCTATTAAACATGTGTTTGGCCGGGAGAAATTGTGAAAATGGTTTAGTGTTAAGGCAATATTAAAAATAATGTTTGTAGAGATTAAGAAGTTTTTCATATATGAGAGAATACCGTACTACTGAAATATGTTATGGCATATTCTTCAGAAAATCAAAATGTTCGAAATTCTAGATCTAATAGCAGCAAGAAAAGGAAGAAGGCAGGTAGAATTAACACTGTACTCGTATTAAGTAAATTGAATGTCTAATTTCGTGATGTGGGTGAAGACTGTTAGTGTACATTTTATTTTTTTAAGTATACGTATAAAGGAAAGATAAAATAATATAAAGCTGGTTAAATTTAAATGTGAACTCAATTTCCTACTAATTTTCACAATATGAGATGTAATACAGTACACTTTTTTACACTCGACCCTATCAAA
>JASPKZ010001447.1:0-41448 GCA_030220185.1 Diploptera punctata | reverse complement strand
AGCCAGGATTCTGCCCCGACTGGGAATCAAACCCGGGCCCTTTGCGTGACATGGCAGCAGCTACATCAAGATCACAGCGGTGGACACGCGCGCGCGTGTTTCTAATGCAATATATTCTACTTTACGAGCTTTGGGTTCCGGATAGATGGCGTCAATGTGGTCTATTTTGAATGTACGTGCCACATCGGCAGACCACTTCACGTAGATGATATGTTCTTGTATTGTGTAGAGGGAGGAGTGTGTGTTTATGTTTGTGTAGTGTAGAGTGTGTTGTGTCAGGGATGATGGAGAAGATGAAACCCGGTGTCGGCACGTAGACGGCTGCTGTCAAAAAAACACAAATCAACAGCACCACGTGCCTTCTCAACATGTGTTGTACTGCGAGAAGATTTACAATTTAATGCAGGAATCTCATGCACAATCCAGCGATTAAAAATTCTACATTTTCGTTCACACAATCTGCCATGACTTTGAAAGATTTATAATTAATTTAATTTAATTAAATTAATAAAGTATTAACATTATAACCCCCCTTGTTATTGAACCCGGGCCCGCTAGTTAGGAAGCACACATACTACTACACCTGAGTCAGCCATTTATGTATATAGGCCTATATATATATATATATATATATATTTGAAGAGGAAATTAAAGAAAGATTGGTAAATGGGAATAAAGCTTATTTTGCAAATAGAACCTTATTTAAAAGCAAATTAATATCAAAAACTGCAAAAATAAGGTTATGCAAAACACTCATTAGACCAGTAGTTACATATGCTTGTGAAACTTGGGCCTAAAAGAAACAATAAAACAGAAATTACTAATTTTTGAAAGAAACATTTTAAGAAGAATATTTGGACCACATAGAGGAACTGATAACTGTTGGAGAATCAAAACAAATAAACGAACTAAACAAATTAATATAAAATCAGAACATAGTATACCACATAAGATCTCTCAGAATTGGTTGGTTTGGACATTTGATAAGAATGGATGATCAGAGACTGGTCAAAAAACTCTACAAATGGTTACCTATAGGAGGCAGAGCTGTAGGAAGATCGAAGATCAGATGGGAGGATGACACAATGAACGATCTAAGGAAAATGAAAGTGACTAATTTGAATATGGCAAGAGACAGATTGGCATGGAGGAGGATTGTTGAGAAGGCCAAAACTTTCACTTTTGAAGTTGTCGTGCCTTAAGATGATATATATATATATATATAAGCTTACATTCTCCATTAATACGAGATGTAGCGAGAACTCGGTCTTTACTGCCATCTGGTAGCTAGCTACGGTAACAAGTAAACAATTTAAATAGAATATTTTTCTTATCATGTCATATTAAGCTTGCATTGCTCAATGTCAAAAATTTAATTATAACATCGATAAAGCGTAACTGCTGTAAAGTAAAAATATTCTCTTTAATTTGCTTACTTGTTTAGTAGGTAGCTACCAGATGGCGGTGAAGACCGTGTTCTCGCTACATCTCGTAATGATGGAGAATACGATATAAGAAAGATAAATATTTGTATTGGATTTGCTCGGTCGCGTAATGGATAGTACGCTGTGGTACCAACCCAGAGGTCCGGGTTCAATTCCCGTCCAGACATTTATTTTTCGTATCATGCCATATATATAGGGCCTATTGTTTAATGGTAGGAGAAAAACAGTCACGAAGCCCTAAAACGCGCATGCATACTGTTATAGTAATGGATGTATATATAAGTAATTAATTTCCAGTTGCGTTATGCAAACTCAGTGATTATCTGGAGTGGACACGTAATTTGTGGGTCACACTGTGGTAAAAGTGTTGTCAATAAGAATTGAAAACGGTGGCGCGCAAATAAATGTCACCCTCTTGTAACATGTGGCTGACGGAAACAGGTAAAGTTTTATAGAAATGAAAATATACTTCCTCCTCTTCTCCACTTCTATTCACACACCGTATGAAAGGAGCCTCAAAATATATCGCAGACTCTTTCACACGAGCAAAATGCTGATAGATACCGCATCAACAGGAATAAACTCAATGTGCGCTAACTAAAAAGTGTAGATAAACAAATTAACTCTCCATGGTACATTATATGGGTCCGAAACATGGACTCTTTCTTTAAGGGAGGAAAGGAGATTACAAGTATTTGAGAATAAAGACTTAGGAACATTTTTGGACCAAAGAGAGATGAACAGACAGGTGAATGGAGAAGACTACTTAACAATGAATTACATGGTCTTTATAGGAAGCCAGATATAATAAGAACAGTTAAGTCTCGTAGACTTGCGATGGGCAGGACATGTTGCACGTATGGGGAATGAAAGACTTGCATGGAAGCTTCTTGTAGGAAAGCCAGAGGGGAAAACGTCCAGTTGGCAGACCAAGAATGAGGTGGGAGAATAACATTAACTATTATTTGAGGGAAGTAGATTATACAGGGTATGATTGGAAAGCATTACCTCAGGATAGGAATGTATGGAGAGCTTATGTCGGCGCGGCCATGGACCTACGGGTTCGATAGTGCCAGTGAGTAAGTAAGTATATATATATATACCTATATATATATATATATATAGCTATATATATATATATATATATATGTTAGATAAGGATAGTGAGAGGGCGGACTTAACCCTCCGGGGTCGATAACACCGCTGCGTGTATCAGCACTCTGCAACATTCCGTATGAAAGGGGCTTTAAAACTACATTTAAGGCTCTTTTACACGGGAAATATTATTCAAAGACGTAGTTAAGGAACATTTTACAGTTGAGGGGACCCCGGCAAGAAAGTGCTAAGCCACATTTTACTGATTCCCAGATAAAGCAATTTGAATATTTGTTTAAATCCTCAAATAAGAGACGTCGTTAAATTTTGATTCTAGACATGAAATGTGTTTTTCTAATTTGTCTTTAATCAAATAGTGACATTTACTATAAACATTTTTTTATATCCAAAAAGTTATATTTGATGTGATGTTGTTGTGTGGCTTGACCAAAATGCTCTCAAAATATGTGTAACGAATATTTTTCAACATAAAAAAATGTTTACAATTAATTATATTTGCCCTATTTAATAAAATAAATTAACGTATGTTCCACAAAAGATAAAAAAAATGCCCTAAAATCGTTTACCATATATTCCACCATTTTCAAAAAATTGAATAAATAGTTAATATATAAGATTATTATTATTTGCCCTATTTAATGAAATCAAATAAGACTAACTGCGGCAGAAATGAAATTTATGAGACGTACTGCAGGTTACTCAAGAACAGACCATAAAAGGAATTCTGAGATTCTCAAAGAATTACAAACAGAATCAGTCATGGAATATGTACAGAAATACAGAAACAACTGGAAATCTCATGTAAGAAGAATGAGCAGAACAAGAATACCACGTCAAATCTTAAATTACCAGCCACCAGGCAAGAGATCATTGGGCAGACCCTTCTAACGTTGGATTGAGACCGTAACAAACCACTAGGTCTATCACATGAAAGGAAGAAGAAGAAGAAGAAGATGAAGAAGAAGAAGAAATAATATACATTTTACAAAAAATAAACAATTCCCTAAATTAAGTCTTCCACATCATTATTAAGATCATCTGGTATCAAGTTCAGATAAAAGCCAAGTCATGTAGGCGCCATCACATCTGTATGTTTGCTTATTTTTATCTTAAGTGGTCTTACATCTCTCTGCTTTAGAGTCACGGTACTTGAGTTTTTTCTCATCATCATCATCATCATCCAGGGATTAAGTCTGTTGCCTCGTTCATGAAAGCTAGAATTGTTAAAATTGTTCAGACCATCTTCTGTGTGGGCGTCCAACATTTTTCTCCTTCCGTGCGATTTATAATTTAACAATAATTTTGGAAATCTTCCTTCTGGCATTCTATCAATATGTTCTTTCCACGCGTTCCTATATTTAATTATTCGGTCTGTAAGTTTGAAAATATTTATTTCCTTTGTTATATCTTCATATATTTTCTTATCCAGCAGAGTATATCCTGCTATATTTCTGAAAAATCGCATCTCAGCTGCTTCCAATCTTTGTTCTTGTCTTTTAGTGATCGTCCAACATTCTGATCCATACATCAATACAGGAACAGCCATTACTTTATAAAATTTAATTTTTGTTTCTTTTCTTGTGTTTTAAAAGTTCTTTTTGTGTAGAAACCTCTTCAAATTCCATATTCGTCCTGTTTCTTAATTCATTTACCCTTGGTTTGTTATTTTCAAATCCTAACTGTATAGTTTCTGAGAATCTGAGCTCCACACTTTCTTATTGCTATTAATTAGCCCACTTAGAGATTTTCTATCGAAAAAATCAGTGATTTCCATTACGACAACATACTTACGGCCACAAGAGTATTATTTCTCTCCAATTCGATGGAGACCATGTTGGGTTGTCCCTCTGATATTTTTCAATTGTAGCAAAATCTCTATCAGAGAGTAAGTGGGATCCAGAGATTAGAAAATAATCTTCAAACTGCTTTGCGTGGATGCATAACTGCAAAATGCCATTATATTCTTATTCTGGCTCCACATTTGTCAGTAACCAGTTTCTTCGGGGGGCACGCCGTAGCGTAGTGGTTAAGGCACTGAGCTACAAGCCGGAGGGTCGAGGGTTCAAGTCCCATTGGGATCAGGATTTTTAAACTGACCCAAACCCTCTGGCGGCACTATAGCCCTGGGGTCGACTCAGCCTCTAACGGAAATGAGTACCAGACGCTTGTTCTGGGGGTAAGGCGGCCGTCACGCAGGGCTGACAACTCGGCTGACATAAAGTGCCGATTGTCTAGAAAAAGTGGGAGCCTTAACCTCCTACTACCCCAAGGGCCACCTGAGGCCTGTTGTGGATTCACTTTACTTTTACCAGTTTATTCGAACAAATGCACATAGTTTCTATGTATTTCAGGATGCAGCTTGGAATCTCATCGCTGCCATGTCCCACAATACTCTCATCCCATACAAGCGTATACCCATATACAGAGTGTAAATGAATTTACCGCATACTTTAAATGACTATTCAGGGATATATTCTTTTTTGCAAATGCCTCAGGTTGTCTTTCGACATTCCTGGTGTTGTCTCCTGGCATGTCGTACTTGTAACACACTTCTGAGGTTGGGGCGCGTGGAAGGCGGGGTTACGTTGCCCGATGTAGTGATGATGATAGTGGTGCGCCAGGAGAGTCCTTAATCCTAATATGAATGATGATGATTGCGATGGCCATATGATTTCGGGGACCGTTTGGGCCTTAAAGTTTTCCTAACATTTGTCTTACAGGTGAGGAAAAACCCTGATAAAAACCTCACCCAGAAAAACTGTCCATACCGGGGATCGAACCCGGGCCCGCTGTGTGACAAGGCAGCACGCTACCTCGAGACCACAGCGGTGGACCTATTCAGGGGTGTTATATAAGCAATTTGAGATAATTAACAAATGGTCTAGGAATAATATGTCCAAGTTATGATTCAATTTGTAAAATGGTTGGCAGCCACTGATTATTTCAAATTAAAATGGAAATAAAATGACATAGAGACTGTAACTGGCAACATGTATGCGCCTTTAGCTCAGTGGTTAATAGCAACTTACTATCGACACAAATGTAAAATTGATGCATCACGTTCGAAATCACCTACAGCATGTGTACATATGTTTCCCTTTATTTTTTATTATGCGGTTCAATTGTTTCAGGCCGGTTCTGTCGGTTAAGGATGGATGTTGGAGCCCACTTTGATTTAGGTTAGGCCCTCGGTGGGCACTTTGGTTTAGGTTAGACCCTCGGGGGCCACGTTGGTTTAGATTAGACCCTCGGGGGCCACGTTGGTTTAGATTAGACCCACGGAGCCACTTTGGTTTGGGTAAGGCCCTCGGAGGCCACTTTGGTTTATGTTAGGCCCTTGGGGGCCACTTTGGTTTAGGCTAGGCCCTCGGGGGCCACTTTGGTTTAGGTTAGGCCCTTGGGCGCCACTTAGGTTTAGGTTAGGCCCTTGGGGCCACTTTGGTTTACTTTAGGCCCTCGGGGGCCACTTAGACTTAGGTTAGACCCTCGAAGCCACTTTGGTTTATGTTAGGGCCTTGGGGGCCACTTTGGTTTAGGTTAGGCCCTTGGGCGCCACTTAGGTTTCGGTTAGGCCCTTGGGGCCACTTCTGTTTACTTTAGGCCCTCGGGGGCCACTTTGCTTTAGGTTAGGCCCTTGGGGGCCACTTTGGTTTAGGTTAGGCCCTCGGGGTTCACTTTGGTTTACTTTAGGCCTCGGTGGCCACTTTGGTTTAGGTTAGGCCCTTGGGGGCCACTTTGATTTGGGTTAGGCCCTCGGGGGCCTCTTTGGTTTATGTTAGGCCCTTGGGGCCACTTTGGTTTACTTTAGGCCCTCGGGGGCCACTTAGATTTAGGTTAGGCCCTCGGGGGCCACTTTGGTCTAGGTTAGGCCCTTGGGGGCCACTTTGGTTTAGGTTAGGCCCTCGGTGTTCACTTTGGTTTACTTTAGGCCTCGGGGGCCACTTTGGTTTAGGTTAGGCCCTTGGGGGCTCCTTTGGTTTAGGTTAGGCCCTCGGGGGCCATTTTGATTTAGGTTAGGCCCTGGGGGCCACTTTGGTTTAGGTTAGGCCCTCGGGGGCCACTAAGGTTTACTTTAGGCCCTCGGAGGCCACTTTCATTTAGGTTAGGGCTCGGGGCCACTTTGGTTTAGGTTAGGCCTCGGAGGCCACTTTGGTTTAGGTTAGGCCCAGGGGTTCACTTTGGTTTACTTTAGGCCTCGGGGGCCACTTTTGTTTAGGTTAGGCACTGGGGGGCCACTTTGATTTAGGTTAGGCCCTCGGGGGACACTTTGGTTTAGGTTAGGCCCTCGGGGGACACTAAGGTTTACTTTAGGCCCTCGGAGGCCACTTTCATTTAGGTTAGGCCTCGGGGGCCACTTTGGTTTAGGTTTGGCCTCGGGGGCCACTTTGGTTTAGGTTAGGCCCTCGGGCGTCACTTAGGTTTCGGTTAGGCCCTTCGGGCCACTTTGGTTTACTTTAGGCCCTCGGGGGCCACTTAGATTTAGGTTAGGCCCTCGGGGGCCACTTTGGTTTACTTTAGGCCTCGGGGGCCACTTTGGTTTAGGTTAGGCCCTTGGGGGCCACTTTAGTTTAGGTTAGGCCCTCGGGGGCCACTTTGGTTTACTTTAGGCCTCGGGGGCCACTTTGGTTAAGGTTAGGCCCTTGGGGCCACTTTGGATTAGGTTAGGCCCTCGGGCGTCACTTAGGTTTAGGTTAGGCCCTTGGGGCCACTTTGGTTTACTTTAGGCCCTCGGGGGCCACTTTGGTTTAGGTTAGGCCCTCGGGGTCACTTTGGTTTACTTTAGGCCTCGGGGGCCACTTTGGTTTAGGTTAGGCCCTTGGGGGCCACTTAGATTTAGGTTAGGCCCTTGGGGCCACTTTGGTTTACTTTAGGCCCTCGGGGGCCACTTATGTTTAGGTTAGGCCCTCGGGGTTCACTTTGGTTTACTTTAGGCCTCGGGGACACTTTGGTTTAGGTTAGGCCCTTGGGACCACTTTGGTTTAGGTTAGGCCCTGTAGGCCACTTTGGTTTAGGTTAGGCCCTGGGGGGCCACTTTAGTTTAGATTAGGCCCTCGGGGGCCACTAAGGTTTACTTTAGGCCCTCGGAGGCCACTTTCATTTAGGTTAGGGCTCGGGGGCCACTTTGGTTTAGGTTAGACCTCGGGGGCCACTTTGGTTTAGGTTAGGCCCTCGGGGTTCACTTTGGTTTACTTTAGGTCTCGGGGGCCACTTTGGTTTAGGTTAGGCCTCGGGGGCCACTTTGGTTTAGGTTAGGCCCTCGGGGTTCACTTTGGTTTACTTTAGGCCTCGGGGGCCACTTTGGTTTAGGTTAGGCCTCGGGGGCCACTTTGGTTTAGGTTAGGACCTCGGGGTTCACTTTGGTTTAGGTTAGGCCCTCGGGGTTCACTTTGGTTTACTTTAGGCCTCGGGGGACACTTTGGTTTAGGTTAGGCCTCGGGGGCCACTTTGGTTTAGGTATTGGCCCTCGGGGTTCACTTTGGTTTACTTTAGGCCTCGGGGGCCACTTTGGTTTAGGTTAGGCCTCGGGGGCCACTTTGGTTTAGGTTAGGCCCTCGGGGTTCACTTTGGTTTACTTTAGGCCTCGGGGGCCACTTTGGTTTAGGTTAGGCACTCGGGGGCCACTTTGATTTAGGTTAGGCCCTCGGGGGCCACTAAGGTTTACTTTAGGCCCTCGGAGGCCAATTTCATTTAGGTTAGGCCTTGGGGGCCACTTTGGTTTAGGTTAGGCCCTCGGCGTCACTTAGGTTTAGGTTAGGCCCTTAGGGCCACTTTGGTTTACTTTAGGCCCTCGGGGGCCACTTAGATTTAGGTTAGGCCCTCGGGGCCACTTTGGTTTAGGTTAGGCCCTTGGGGGGCCACTTTGTTTTAGGTTAGGCCCTCGGGGTTCACTTTGGTTTAGTTTAGGCCTCGGGGGCCACTTTGGTTTAGGTTAGGTCCTCTGGGGCCACCTGGTGTTGGGTTAGGCATTCGGAGCCACTTGGTGTTTGATTAGTCCCTCGGGGCCACTTTGAGTTATGTAAGGTCCTCGGGGGCCACTTGGGATTAGGTTAGGTTTTCGGAGGCCAGTTAGACTCGACTAAGCATGGATATGTAGGTAGGTTAGGTTACGTTAGTTCGCTTCGCTTCAGTTAGGTTACGATGGGAAAATGTTTTGTGCATGTAGTTAAATTGAACAATAATCACAAATAGGAATGAGATGCACAATGAAATTAAAAATAGACTCAATTCTGGAAATGCGTGCTATTTATGCATTGCAGAGACTCTTGATGTCCCAACTCCTTTCAAAAAACGTTAAACTGAAAATATATAAAACTGTTATTCTGCCAGTTATATTATATGGGTGCGAAACATGCACTCTTACTTTAAGGGAGGAAAGGAGATTACGAGTATTTGACAATAAAGTACTTAGGAAATGTTTGGACCAAAGAGAGATGAACAGACAGGTGAATGGAGAAGACTGCATAACAGTGAATTACATGGACTTTATAGGAAGTCAGATATAATAAGAACAGTTAAGTCTCGTAGACTGCCATGGGGCGTGGCACGAATGGGGAATGAAAGACGTGCATGGAAGCTTCTTGTAGTAGAACCAGAGGGAAGACGCCGAGTTGGTAGACCAAGAATGAGGTGGGAGAATAACATTAACTTTGATTTGGGGGAAGTAGATTGTACAGGGAATGATTGGAAAACATTAGCTCATGATTGGATGTATCGAAAGCTTATGTCCGCGCGGCCATGAACCTACGGAATCGATAGTGCCAGTGAGTTAGTGTCTAGTTAAATTTTGTCAGAATGTGTAACTTGGCACACTCTTGATCTCAATTGTTAAGATCATTTAAAAATTCATATCAAAGCACCGTTGAGGTTATGTAACAAGATGTTAAATATAACATTAGTAACTGCTAAGTCAGTCGTCCTCAACAAAATTATTAAACTTCATCAAGTAGTTCCAATATGGAGGCCTTGAAAATCAATGCAGAAGATGAAACATTGCTTTTGGAAGGTCTCCATATTGGACCTACTTAATGAAGTTTAATACAAGACCTGCAAAGAGCCACCAACCAACTTGAAAAATGGGCACAGGAAAACAAAATGGAAATAAACTCGGGGAAAACGGTACAGATGACATTCCGCAACGGAGGTCGAGAAGCTGCGGGTGACAGAATCTACCTAGGAATAGAACTCTCGTGACAGTTAACAGCTTCAAATATCTGGGACTGACCTTGCAAACCAGTGCCATGTCATTTAGAATACACATACAATCCCGTGCAGCAGCTGCCACAAAAGCCATGTTTGACATCAAAGCAATATACAGACTGTCACTAAAAACGGCCATTGCCTTGTTCAACGCAAAAATAGTTCCCATTGCAACCTATGGAATAGACCTCATTTGGGAGAAGCTGAGACTAAGATATCTAATAACTTTGGAAGCTGTCAAATCACAATTCTTGAAAGCCGCCCTAGGTGTCTCAAAACACATAAAGTCGAGGCTAGCATATGAACTCGCCAAGGAACCCTTCTTCACAGAAGAACTGCATATGAGGCTACCATCCACAGACAGCTCAATAAACTACTTCAGGAAAGGGAGAAGAAGAGACAAGATATATGGCTGGACTTTTATACAACAGAAGCCATGACAAACAGATCCTGGACCAACACCAATCAAGAACTCCGACACCTCGTGAACTCAATAGCAGTGCATGGATACCACCACAAGATATGCAAGACCAAGTGTTTCCACGATCCCGGGAACTGTGTGTGTGAACTGTGCGACCGTTACCATGTAACCACCTGCACAAAACGAGGGATATCCCCGGTAGAATTCTGAAAATAACAAACTGTATGAATCAAATTAATGACAAAACTTATGTAACATATATTTTCTGTACAACTTGTGTGCATTTATTCTATTATTAAAATTTAGTTGAGAACGACTGACTTAGCAGGTACCAATTTTATATTTAACATTCATCATTTTAAATTAAACAAATTTAATTACGGATATAACAACTACTTTCAACTAATTGAAAAAAAAAAATGCAGCCAACTTTTATAAGATTTCAAGCTATGCTAAAAACGCTATCCATGAAGGACATCGCATGTTAAATATTGAAAACACCCTAACAGTAATGCACAGAGAAAACAATCCAGCGAAGATAAACGTACTTGAGGAGATGGAAATCATGAAAGCAGCTCACAACAACGACAATCTGATAAACGAGAACGAACCCAATACTTGTAACCCCCTCTACCAGATCTTCAGTGAAACAACAGTTTTGAATCCTGCCGATGATGGGACAAGTCCCGAAAGCGCTACAGTTAAATAACTAATTAAGTTGAGGAGACGGACCTTTCAGGTGAATATTCCATAATTTTATATTTTAATTTTAAAATTTGCAGCACCAATTTTTATGTATTTTATAATTTTGTATATTAACTTATTACAAGCCAAGAGCCTCAAGATTTTTCGGTTGTTTTAAATACATTTTTTAAGTTGGATTTATTTATAATGCATTCTATATGTATTTTATTTTCACGTTTGTGTTGAAGCAAAGTTGTATTTGTACAAAGAAGGAAGTTATGTTACACTGAGATGTGTAGTGTAGATAGGTTTAAGGAAGAGATATATATAACTCACTGGCACTATCGCACCCGTAGGTTCATGGCCGCGTGGACATAAGCTCTCCATACATCCCTATCCTGTATCCAATATTTTCCAATAATTCCCTCTATAATCCACCTCCCTCAAAACATAGTTAATGTTATTCTCCCACCTCATTCATTAGCATTGCTGTATCATCTTAGTCCACCGCTCTGGTCTCGAGGTAGCGTGCTGGCTTGTGTAATGCAGCGAGCCCGGGTTCGATCCCCGATCGGGGCAGTTTTTCTGGGTGAGGTTTTTATCGGGGATTTTCCTCACCTGTAAGACAAATGTTCAGGAAAACTTTAAGGCCCAAACAGTTCCCGAAATCATATGGCCATCAACATCATCATCCTTATCATCATCACCATCCTTCACCGGTGTGGAAAGCAACGGGAAGCTACCACACCTTCAATTCCCTAGTAAAGCTGCAAGCATTGCATAAAATGCTATGATTGCAGTGAAGGACGTGCCTTCGGGCAGTATTACTATGGATGATATCAACTTACAGGACATCGAGATAAAGGAAGACCAAAATTAAGTTGGACTGACCAATCACATCTTGAGATCTCATACGAACGACCTAAATAAGTTGATGATGATGAGGTGTGTGTAGTTGTTTGTTTATTTATGTATTTGTGTACAGTGATATGCATGGACGGTAAACAAGTGCGAAATGACATTGTAAAACTGTGTTTTCTACTGAACGCCTCTGTAGGTAGGTAACTTGTCTGGTAACGGTGTGCTGGGATTGCCTAATTGCAGTTAGCAGGCGTTACAAGCACGTCCATTCTAATGTGGTTGTTCTTCCCTTCTGAATACATTACTCCATGAGGCGATAAGGCGATAAGACTGCTGCTGACCTCACATTCATTGTCATTGAACGATAGAGGCGACATGCATGGTCATCATCATCCGTCACGAATTAGGCCTTTGTAGACCTGTTTCGGCCCCATCTAGCAGTCTTTTAAGGGGTCTTCCTGGTCGACTTGTCATTTGGGTTTATATTACATCATAATTTTTGAGATTCTTGAATTATCCATTCTTTTTACATGGTGTAGCCAGTTTAATTTATATCTGTTGAGTTTTTCTTCTACTGATTCTACTTCGAATTGTTCTAAAATGTATATATTTTTTGTCTATATCATTATTATATAGAACTTTCCTCATTAGAGGATTGCCTCAAGGACAAAGTGATACAGACAATTAATTTTTGGAATTGATGAAATACATTTTTAAAAAATTCAAATTGTAGGCCTAATTGAAGTATACATACCATAAAATATAAATTTTGTAAATATGGTTTCTTAAAATTGAAATTGATCCTCTCATGGCAGCGATGGCAATTTTAGAAAGATACACCCTGTCCAAATCTAAGGAATTTCAAAATTTGGCTAAGAATCCTGGTATAGTACCTCTTGCCCCGATCATCAATCCTGTGACAGTTATACTATCTAGTTGGTATTTATCAACTGTTGGCTCATATATGGCTTTCTTTTCAGAGTCAACTTCCTCAGGTTGGCAACTATGAGTCTCAAAATGAATTGTGGGATCCAATATCATACCATAGTGTACCTTGTTGTCCTTCTGAGAAGTTTCATTTCCGTTGCTTTGATTCTGCTCCTGTCTCTTTTTCTTAATGTCCAAATCTCACTTCCATATAAAAGGGAGGGCAATGCTAGAGTGTTATATATTTTTATTCTTACGGATTTTTGTACTAATTTAGTTTTTAATGTATTATTTGTTATTCCTAACTCATCTTAGGGAGAAATGCAGTGTAATGATACCATATAATAATACAAATGAAGACAAACAACAATAAACAACTGGCAATAACCAACCGGCACGAACTGATCTATTATATTGAATAACAAAAATGTTGTTGTATCTTGATTGTAGATTGTCAATCGGAATATATTGAACATTTTCTTCTTCTTCTTCTTCTTCTTCCTTCCTTCCAAGTATTAGGCCAAGGCCTGTTACGATCCTATACAAAATTTTCCCTCCAGCGTTTCATAGGACGGCCCTAAGATCTTCGTCCTCTTGGCATATAATTATAAACAGCTTTGGGGATCCAATTTGAACTCATTCTTTCAAGATGGTGTTTCCAATTTAGTTGGTACTGTTTAATATATTCCAAAATTGGCGTAGTCTTCAATTCTTTTAAGATATCGGTGTTCCTTTTCCGATCCCATCTGGTTGTAACCCGCTGTTCTGCGCATGAATCTCATTTCACAAGCCGTTATTCTGCTTTCATGTTGTCTTTTTAGTGTCCATGCTTCACTACCATAGGTCAACACTGGTCTAGCCAAAGTGTTATATAAACGTAATCTGGTGTTTTTTTGTACAAGGGATGGTTTCATAACTTGATTAATAATTCCTAAACTTTTATTATAACTAGTAATTTTTTTAGGGATATCCTTTTCATCCCAGATAGAGAGATAATATCCAAGATATTTAAATTGATTAGATCTCTCTAAAAGTTTATTCTGGAGACAGATTTTACTTTGTGTGGGGTCCTTCCCATGAAATGCATTGAATATAAGGTCTCCATACATCCCAATCCTGAGCTAATGTTTTCCAATCGTCCTCTGTATAATCTATATCCCTGAATGTTATTCTCCCACCTTATTCTAGGCCTGAATACTGGGCACTTTTCCTCTGGTTTTCCTACAACAAGTTTCCATGTCTCTCTTTGATTCCCCATTCGTGTCATATGTCCTGCCCATCGCAGTTTACGACACTTAACAGTTCTTATTTACCTGGTTTCAGATAAAGATCACGTACGTCACTCATGTAGTGGTCTTCTGAATTCCCCTGTCTGATCATCTCTCCTTGGTCCAAACAATTTAAGTTGTCATTCTGGTAAAATACGGTTAAGATGGACATTTCATTTTGCATGAATTTAAAAAAAATAAACCTAAGTTTTATTTTTATTTAATTAATGAATATGGATTTTCATCAAGTAAACACCAACTCAATTGATTATAAAAATAGTTCCTACAGCACCCAAATCATGCTGATTTAAAAAAACAATAAACCTAACCTACACCCTACCGGAAAAATTCCTTTTAAGGAATAAATCCTGTGGTCCAGTCAGGAATTGAAGCCAGAACCTCATTATCTGCAGATACAGTTCAGACCACAATATATGTTGATAGAAAATACAAGAATAAATATAGCGATTAAAACAATGACGGCGATTAGGAGTGTTTTGTGCAGCCCTGGATGCAGTGTTCCGATACAACAGATACAAGATGCACAGCGAGAGTGACACGATCGATATCTCGATAGCAGGTCGAGTCGAGACACAACGCATTTCCCTCTGCAGTGGCTTTCACTCTCGCAGCACGTGATAGACTCGCTATCAATAAACATAACTAAACGTTTCAGCGTAAACCGTGAAGAAGAAGAAGACAAACAAAATTATTTAGGTTGGCGAACCTATTGAACAAGTGAATAGTTTTAATGAAGCTATTAAGGTTGTTGTCATGATAATATTTTTAAACATTTTTTACAGTACCTATACACGCATACAGTAGTAGACACCGATCCTTTCTACTGGATACAGAACATCACTTTGATCAAAATTTATGTATCCATCCATCCATAGTAATTCTGCCCGACGGCAGGTCCGTCACTGCAATCATAGCATTTTCATGCTTTGCAGCTATACTAGTGAATTGTAGGTGTGGTAGCTTCCAGTTGCTTTCCACACCGGTGAAGGATGATGATGGCCATATGATTTCGGTGACGGTTTGGGCCTTAAAGTTTTCCTGACATTTGTCTTACAGGTGAGGAAAACCCCCGATAAAAACCTCAACCACAAAAACTGCCCCGACCGGGGATCGATCCCGGGCCCGCTGTATGACAAAGCAGCACAGCGGTCGGAATTTTCGACGTTTAACAACAAAATACAGTCAATAGCATTAAAATAAATGCACGAAGTTGTTCTCTAAAAACAGCTAAATAAGACCATTAGAAGCGAAGGTTTGCACGCAAGCCGAATTCAAAACATTACTCTAGCAGTTTTGTCTTACCCCGAAAAAAAAAATCACACAGGAAACTTGTCCCGATCAGGAATCGAACGGGGATCAGCTGCGTACGAGACAGTGACGCTACCCCGAACCCACAGCAGTGGACAGAAGTAGGAATATATAAGTATTTAAACCGCAGGGAAAAAGAAAAAAATGCAATAATTAGAATATAGCAATTGCGCAACCAAATACAAGTGTCGTTGAAAATAGCTTATGTTGACATGAATAATACATCTGCAGATATCACCTAAACTGGAAGGAACATGTCTCAAGAATGGCTACATCCAGGATCCCCAAGGCAATAATCAACTACTGTCCAAATGGGAAACGGTCACTTGGTCGACCTATGAAAAGATGGCACGAAAACCGCTTTCTCAGGCCGTAACAGTTCTTCTAGGCAGGATGATGATGATGATGATGATGATGATGACATGAAGTGAACCCACTGCAGCCCTCTCAAGGCCCTTCGGGTTGTACCAACTTTCTTAGACATGAGGTCTCGGCCTTGCGTGGCAGGAGACCGAATCAATCTCTAGGGCATCATGTACCAGAAAGTTTTGCGCTCAGTTTAAAAATCTAGACCCTATTGGGACTCGAACCCGCAACCATCCAGCAGTAGATTGTTGAGTTTTATATACAGCAATAGTGCCTACTGTGACGTCATGTGACGTAATTAATTAAATTAATGATGGAGATGACCCAGAACCCTCAACAAAAAGGGGATATTAATATCCAGGCGGTTGGTAGCCATTGCTTTTATTTTCCCCCAGATGAGGAAATGTTCCATACGTTTGTTGTGCCATGTGAAGCGTCTTTTTTTCCCCAGAGGGAGAACCAAGTGTGCGAAACATATTGCGACCGGCAAAAATATTTCAAAACTTTGTTTTTTATACACGTTAAATCATTTATAACATTAAAACATTGTTTATTATTTATTGCAACAAAGTTTACGGAACATAAAGCCAGGCTGTTTCTTTTATACGAGTAATGTAACGTTACCAGTCCTATGCAAAACCCCCAACCTAGAGGTCCAGAGTTTGATTTGTATATAGTATAACGCGCGCTGCTACGCCTGAATAAATTGTGTTTTTTTTCTTTGCGTTTAGTTGAAAAAAAGAAAAACATTATAAATATATATTGTAATTATTTTTAGATTTATATGGGTGCGAAACAAGGACTCTTACTTTAAGGGAGGAAAGGAGATTACAGGTATTTGAGAATAAAGTACTTAGGAAAATTTTTGGACCAAAGAGAGATGAACAGAAAGGTGAATGGAGAAAACTACATAACAGTGAACTACATGGTCTTTATAGGAAGTCAGATATAATAAGAACAGTCAAGTCTCGTAGACTGCGATGGGCAGGACATGTTGCACGTATGGGGAATGAAGACTGCATGGAAGCTTCTTGTAGGAAAGCCAGAGGGAAAACGCCCAGTTGGTAGACCAAGAGTGAGGTGGGAGAATAACATTAACTATGATTTGAGGGAAGTAGATTATACACGGAATGATTGGAAAGGATTAGCTCAGGATAGGGATGTATGGAGAGCTTATGTCCTCACGGCCATGAACCTTCGGGTTCGATAGTGCCAGCGAGTAAGTAAGTAAGTATTATTTTTAGATACTCAGTGCTGATTACCCGGCGTTGCCTGGGGATCTACTTATGCCGAAGACGAAAATGGTTATTGAGAGTTATCCGCAAAAGAATACCCGCCGTGCGCTGCTACGCTTGCCCGGGAATCTGGTCATCCCGATGCAATAAGCTGAAAGATAAAAATGGTTATTGTGAGATATACATGCGCTGTCCCAGACTTTTTTGACGACTTTTTTTTACATACTGAATTCTGTGTACAATAATTTGGTACATATATATTATGATTCAGGCAGCGTAAACCATTTAACGGTTAAAAAAGTTCCGTAAAACACGTTTTTCTCTATAAAGGGCGATTTTTAAGGGCGAAGGGGCTGAGTATTACAACTCTCTTATAGCCTAAAACCTTCCCGGGAAACTCCTGAACATTTTGCAAAAAGCCCCATCACAATCGGATGGCAGTGCATAAAGGACACACAGACATACATTAATTTTTTTGGAGGGGGGGGAGACGGAACATGGACAAATGCTTGATCCCTGAAGGAGTAGAAGAAAAAGTTTCCTTAATTTCATTATTACGTACGCACAATTAAACGCACTTTATTGAATAAAACTAGAAAATAAACTATTTTGAAGTTTTACAAAGTATTGGCAGTTCCATCTCTTATCTATGGATGTGAAACCTGGACATTAACAAAGGCAGACAGTAAACAAATAGAGGCTGCAGAAATGAAGATGTTGAGAGCAATAGCAGGATACCAAAGGACCGATAAAAAGAAAAACGAAGACATAAGAACAGAACTTAATATATTTAATCTCTGTGAAACAATAAAATATTATCAAAATGCTTATCTTCAGCACGTATTACGAATGAATGAACAGCGCATACCAAGAAGAATGTATAATTATAAACCGAAAGGGAGAGAGAATGTTTGGGAAGACCATTGAAGAGATGGAAGGACCAATTCGACCTATAATGAGATCGGATCAGGCCATTGGGCTTAATCCTTGTTGTTGTTGATGATGATGATGATGTATGCACGCTTTAACATCCAATGTACTTTCACGTCTAGTATATTTGTATGTATCCAGTAAGCTGTGTGCTTATTGGTTTATACGAAGAAATGTAGATCACCAGGTCCTCGTGTTCCTGTCAGGATCGGGTGACATGAGGCACGTAAAAACACCGTTTCCTGAATGAAATTCTTTCGAGATTTTATGTGAGGGAATTTTAAGGCCAAAGACGAGCCTCGTGGACTAGTGGTCAGCGTTTCTGACTACTGTTCATGAAGTCCCGAGTTCGTTTCCCGATCAAATCATAGGAATTTTTCCTTAAAGCGAATTATTATTTGTCTTAGGATTAAGAACTCTCCTGGCGCACCACTATCATCATCATCATCAGGGCAGCGTAACCCCACCTTCTAGGCGCCCCAACCTCAGGAGAGAACACCAGAAATGTTAAAATGACAACCTGGGGCATTGAAAGAATTGTACCATCAGATTGTTACAGAAGGCAGGAGACATTGGACTAACTTACTGGTAATGTTGAACCAGGGGGTTCATGACCGCGCAGACATAATGTCTTCCAATCAACTTCTATATAATTCATCTCCCTCAAATCATGGTTAATGTTATTCTCTCACCTCATTCTTGATTTGCCTACTTTCGCTTCTCTATGGACACTAACATGAATTTTCTACTTTAACACACCCCTTTGCATCAAAACATAAATAGAACGATGTTATGTATCAACCGGCAAAGCGCCATTAAAAATTGAGATTTTGATGCCATCTGTTGCACTGACTTATGAAGTAAGTGTACGCACACTTTTAGCACCAAATATTTAAATATAGCCTTGTTGTTAAAGACAAATGTAAACACCATCAGTCCTATCAGAGATTCTGTGTTTTGTAACAAATGGTTATGAAACCAGATCTTCATAAATGCTATTCTAAATTTTGCATCATGAAGCTAAGCGCCATATATATTCCCGCTCTTAGATTGTTGATGCATAACTATCAAACAAGCATTGTTAGTTTGGCGCTACAATAAAAAGTGAAGATTGACTTAAAACTTTAAACGTATTTTTCTTGAAACTTACTGTAATGGCGCATAGTCGGTTGATGCAAACACCGATATATAAAAAGTTTTTGTTTTTTCAACTTAGTGCGTTTTTCAATTTAAATTCGTTATTCGTTGTGATGAGGATAACGATTCGCTTTTGTCTCTTGAGTTAGAAATAAATGTGATTTGTATTGCAAGTGGTTGCCATGGCAACACAATTACATCGCAATAATGCTGCTAATGGAGACGGAATATTCTCGTCATAAAGTTAGCTCGGGGCGTCTTCCATTGTTCAACATCTTCCTTTGTTCTTACGACTGTTACGTGGCCGAGGCATAAATTAAATAAAGGGCTGTACAACATGTTACACAGCCAACTTCTATATCGGGGAAATGTCTATTAATGGACTATTTATTTTATTATGAAATGTGCACTCAGTTAAGCTTTAATGGTGGGATAAGACACACACCCAGACCCAAGGTAGAGATTTAAAATCCCTTACCCTGCCGGGTCGCCTGAGTGGAAGGGTGGGACTCTACCGACTACGCCATGGCGACGGACTATTAATGGACTATCCAAATGCCTATCTTCGACGAAATCCTACAATCCAAAGCAGGAATAATCTATTCAGGATGTGTATAGAGTGGAGATAAACAAATGCAACAGTACATGTTCTAAGTAAAAGTTTGATTTCAGTTGTTTTTTATTATCAAAAGTTAGTAAGTAATTATTGCATTTGTTTATCTCCACTCAATAAACATTCTGAGTAGGATGTAGTTAAAAAAACTTGATGGCGCGGCGGGGCCTAGAAGGTCCTTAACCTATCAGTCGCCTGCAAGTGATATTTACATAGGTGGGTCATGATCCAGGCAGTATAGGGTGACATGTCCAGTGGCAGTGGTTACAGCTGGTCTTCTCAACCTGGAGTCTTTATTAAATGTAACTAACCAAGTTATTAGGAGGGCATCGGTGCCATACTGACTGACATTGCATGAAAATATTACGAACCACAGCACTGCACCAAGCCATCAAATCTTTAGAGAATGAGGAAGGCCAACAACTCAATGGTATTAATAAGCTGTTAGTTTATGCTGATGATGTAGTGCTACTGGCCGATAGCGAGGAGATACTAAAGGCCAACACGCACACACTATTGAGTAACACTAAGAAATTAGGACTGGAAGTAAATATCAATAAAACTAAATATATGGTCACACGTAGAAATACATTATGTAATGGAAATGGACAGCTAATGACAAATGAGGGAAATTTTGAGGAAGTGGCTGAATTCAAATACCTAGGAACAATAATCACAAATAGGAATGAGATGTACAAAGAAATTAAAACATAGGCTCAATTCTGGAAATGCGTGCTATTATGCATTGCAGAGACTTTTGATGTCCCAACTCCTTTCAAAAAACGTTAAACTGAAAATATATAAAACTATTATTCTACCAGTTATATTATATGGGTGCGAAACAGGGACTCTTAATTTAAGGGGGGAAAGGAGATTACAAGCATTTGAGAATAAAGTTCTTAGAAACATTTTTTTACCAAAGAGAGATGAACAAACAGGCGAATGGAGAAGACTACACAATGATGAACTACATGGTCTTTATAGGAAGTCAGATATAATAAGAACAGTTAAGTCTCGTAGACTGCGATGGGCAGGACATGTTGCACGTATGGGGAATGAAAGACTTGCATGGAAGCTTCTTGTAGGAAAGCCAGAGGGAAAACGCCCAGTTGGTAGACCAAGAATGAGGTGGGAAAATAACACTAACTATGATTTGACGGAAGTAGATTATACAGGGAATGATTGGAAAGCTTTAGCTCAGGATAGGGATGTATGGAGAGCTTACATCCGCGCGGCCATGAACCTACGGGTTCGATAGTGCCAGTGAGTAAGTAAATAAGTAAGCAAGTTATTAGGTTACATTCCATGAAAAATGGACCCACAGCGCTGCAGCAAGACATGATGCCTTGAACACAGAGTTACGGCCCAGTTCCCTAATGTTAAATGTTGATTTATCTGCCTTTACCCCTTAACGTTAACATGTGTATGTAACTAATTGAGTCATCATGCTTTGGTGCCGGTCTCATGTAATTTCGATTACTATGAGGCCTACCCACAACCTTATTTACAATAAACAGCCGCGGTGGACTAGTGGTTATGCTCCTTGCCTCTGGTCCCGAGGGTCGAGGGTTCAAACCCGGCCGGGGTCGATGGATTTTTTTAGGATGGAAAAATCCATGGAGCAAGTCCTCCGGGAGGGACTTTAAGCCGTGGGTCCCGAGTCTGAAGATTTTCAGGCTCGTAAAAGATCCTTAAGCCTGAATGAAAAGGCCTCTAAGCAAAATTTACCGAATTTGTCATTAGCCGTCCATTTCCATTATATAATGTATTTGTACGTGTGACCATATACATCTAGGCTTCCCAATGTTACTTTTCCTTAAGTTAAAAGGTTTAAATAGTTTCTGCCGCTCATCGGGTCACCTCCACTTAATATTAATTACGCAGTTCAATCTCCTTCGATAAGAGTTGCAAGTTACGGTTAATTCCCTACATAGGGTATTTACTGTAGGAAGCCAGATTAATAAGAACAATTTAGTGTCGTAGACTGCGATGGGCAGGACATATAGCACGAATGGGATATGAAAGAAATGTGTAGACGCTTCTTATAGGAAAACCAGAAGGAAAACGGTAGGCCAACAATGAAGTGAAATAATAACATTATCCACGATTTGAGGGAAGTACATTATACAGGGATTATTGCAAAACATTAGCTCAGGATAGGGATGTATGGAGAGCTTATGTCCACCTACGGATTCGATAGAGCCAGTGAGTTAATTAATTCCTTACAAATGTCATGAATGGTATGCGGCCAACACACCGACCCAATAAGACATCTGAGGTATCACTAGGATCAAGGTCAGTAAATTTTCCTCAGAGGCCTCTTTATTCACGCTTTAGGTATTTTACGCACCTAAAAATTTGATTATTCTTAATACTTTTTTACATGCGGCTCGTGTCTTGTTTCACACACAACAATCAAGATTATTGTTTTAATAATTGTAATGTTTAGGTTGTTAGACAAGAGACACTGGCCAGTGCACACCCTATATCATAGCGGTCAACATATATATTACAGTGTTTGTTTAATTTATAGACGCTTTGACATCTTGAGGTCAGATCTAACAGTACAAATACTTTACACCACGTAACACATTCTTGCACTCAGCAACAATCCACATGTCGCATTGTTGAACTGGTTGCCATAGCAACGGACAAAAGACTGTAGGATCACACATGCTAATTCTGCTACTGGGTTGTGTGACGTCATAGCTTTTACTCTCTGGCGATTGTCCAGCGGGTCTAACATAAATCCTACGTACACCCTGTTCAAAATTACTTTACTCGTGTTCTCAAGTTGGTAACACTCCACGTGGAGTTACACTGGGTTGTCGAGAACATACAAAATACGTCATTCCTCCTTGCATTGTTACTTGTTTCTTTAGCTTTACAAATACAATTGTATTTCTAGATATGTTTATAAATATCCGCCGCTACCGCCCTAAATAAATGCTTTTATTTTTAATTCAATGAGTAAAAGAAAAAATTCTTCTTCTTCTTCACGGTTTAGCCTTGTTTACTACCCTGTTTCGGCTCCAAATTGCTGCTGTTTCCATCTTTTCCTTGGTCTTCCCAAACTTCTTCTTCCTCGTGGTGAATAGCTGTATGCTGCTTTTGATATTCTGTTCTCTGTGATCCTTGTTAAGTGTTCTTTCCAGTTTGTTCTGTATTTCACTATTGTTGTGTTTAATTCCTCTACTTTTAGTTGTCTTATTTCTGTATAAGAGAACCAGATCGGGGAAACAAGAGTGAAGTCCTCAACGGCAGAAGGCGGAAGAGGCAACCCTCCTTGTGGGGATAAAACACAAGGAATCAAGTCCAAAGGCTTTAAGAAGGCAGCCCCTGCAGAACGTTAGTAGAGTACTCAGGGGACACTTTAAAATACTTACAAGCTCCAAAGATATAGCCGGGCTGTTCAACCGATGACGACAAACGCAAAGCACAAGGATAAACGTTTTGGAATTCAAGACCAAATTAAAGTAGCAACATGGAATGTCAGAGGAATACATCATAAAGAATCCGAACTGGAAAGAAAATTAAAAGAAAAAACAATATAACTTTACATCGTAAATATTTTTTTAGATATGTGGTGCGTCTGAATAAGTAGATTTAATCGATATTTACAAATGTTCATGAAGATCGATTGTGCGGTTTCAATAAATTAAATGTAATTTAAGGGCTACTTCAATTATATGGAACATACGTGGCGGTTGATAGAGTACATTTCAAGTAAACCCTCACTTCTATTGGTCGGATTTCGCTCATTTTTTTAAATAATACCAACTTCGCTATATATATATATCCATCCATAGTAATTTGCCCGAAGGCAGGTCCTTCACTGCAATCATAGCATGTTCATGCTATGCTTGCAGCTTTACTAGGGAATTGTGTAGATGTGGTAGCTTCCCGTTGCTTTCCACACCGGTGAAGGATGATGATGATGATGATGATGATAAGGATGATGATGATGATAAAGATGATGGCCATATGATTTCGGGGACCGTTTGGGCCTTAAAGTTTTCCTGACATTTGTCTTACAGGTGAGGAAAAACCCCGATAAAAACCTCACCCAGAAAAACTGCCCCGACCGGGGATCGAACCCGGGCCCGCTGCGTTACAAGGCAGCACGCTACCTCGAGACTACAGCGGTGGACATATATATTGGTCGCGGTGGACTAGTGGTTGCTCCTTCCCTCTGGTCCCGAGGGTCGCGGCTTCAAACCCGGCCGGGGTCGATGGATTTTTTTAGGATGGAAAAATCCAATGAGCAAGTCCTCCGAGAGGGACTTTAAGCCGTGGGTCCTGAGTCTGAAGATTTTCAGGCTCGTAAAAAAATCCTTAAGCCTGAATGAAAAGGTCTCTAAGCAAAATTTACCGAATTTTCCCGTCCTAGTACTACCTTGGTTTCCTAGATGTCAGTATGAGCCGGGACGCTGACCACGGACCACTCAAATGACATCTATACGAAAACAAGTGTAACTAAATTAGTATGGTTCAAATTCTTCCCTGTAGGGGGAGAGCGCCTAAATCTCTGTTAAGGGAAACATGGGTTTACAAGAGAAGATATAAATATATATACTGAGTTTCCTTGTGGAACATTGAAAATTGCGACCATTAGAGCGATTTATAAATTTTTGTTTTAGGTGAACTCCTATGCATAACGGTTTTATAGCAAATTTGATAGCGGCTAAACACTCGCCGCACCTAAAAATCTGGATCGATTGGGCGTTTAGAGGGCTATAAATCACAAACATAGGCCTATCCATATTGAAGTTTGATGTATAAAATTTTTCTCGATTTTCTTAGAGTAATTAATTTATATTAAGAAATTTATTGATACAGGGAGAGATACACAGAGACGTATTTTATAAACGACGTTCAGTAGCAATACAAATCTGAACTTGCAAACGCTGCTAGAAGCCTCTTATTTCAGGCTTGACACGTGTTGTTAACCCGTGAGCAGATCAGAGCTTTATACCTAATCACGCAGTGCAAACAGAAATAAACTGATTCGGTGACGTCACGTTGCCATGGCGACAGTTTCCAATCACAGTCGTCAGATCACGCTCTAATTACGATGCTGTTTTGTTTTAATCGCAGTCGGTAAATTAGTTGTCTGCTCGCATATCTGTGTAACGCCGTCAGATGTTTATCTCAACAGAAACGTATCGCATGGCAAGTTGCAGGGAATCTCACAACACATCATTGTACAGTTATCGTTTGTTAAAATAGTTCTTCTTTTAACTCATCATCCGCTTCAAGCGTCTTACTGTTACAATTGGTCTATCAATCTTTTACTGTATCTTCCTTCATTTCTTTGTACTAGTGATTGTTAAAGTTCTTAGGAAAATGTTTGGGTCAAAAAGAGATGAACAGACAGGCGCGAATGTAGAAAACTACATAATAGTGAGCCACATTATATGTTTAAGTGCATCGCTGTGGTCTCGGGGTAGCGTGCTGCCTTGTCACGAAGCGGGCCCGGGTTCGATCCCCTGTCGGGACAGTTTTTCTGTGTGAGGTTTTTATCGGGGTTTTTCCTCATCTGTAAGACAAATGTCAGGAAAACTTTAAGGCCCAAACGGTCCCCGAAATCATATGGCCATCGCAATCATCATCATTCATTTTCATCTTAGGTTAAGCTTAGGATTAGGGACTCTCCTGGCGCATCATTACCATCACCCATCATAAGATCGGGGCAACGTAACTCCGCCTTCCTGGCGCCCCAACCTCCGAAGTGGGTTACAAGTACGCCATGCCAGGAGAGAAACCAGGAATGTCGAAAGACAACCTGGGGCATTTGAAAAAAAAAACACATTATATGTATAGGAAGCCAGATATAATCAGAAAAGTGAAGTCTCGTAGACTGCGATGGGATGGAAGAGAAGCATGGAAACTTCTTGTAGCAAAACCAGAGGGAAAACGCCTAGTTGGTAGATCAAGAATGAGGTGGGAGAATAACATTATCCATGATTTGAGAGAGAGTAGATTATACAGGACATGATTAGAAAACATTAGCTCAGGATAGGGATGTATGGAGAGCTTATGTCCGCGTCACCATCATCCTACGGGGTCGATAGAGCCAGTGAGTAGTTAGTTAATTCTATTTTTATCCATTCTATTGAGGTGGTCCATACATTCAATTTTATCTAATAGCTTGAATATATACAAGGTGAAAATTATTTAAACCGACAAAACTCTGGGAGGTTTTAGGGGACACCAAAACAATATTTTTTCCTTAATGTCATTTTTTCCTATGAGGATTATTTAAACCGGTAGAGGAAGATTTCTCTGGCGGCAAATTAATTAAACCAACAAACACTTTCGCACTTTTTATTACCAAGCGACAACACATTAACACAACGCAATTACTTAAATTACAGCAGAGGTTCAAAAATGCCTCCATTGACATGCAAACGAAGGTTACACCGGCGGATCATGTTCTGTCTAACACGGGCAAAAACTCCAGGAGTATCGTTAATTGCTCCAGCTGCTGCTACTATCCGGGCAACCATATCCTTTTCTGATGCAACAAGAGTTGTGTAAACAAGGTTGCGCATCTCTCCCCACACAAAAAAATCCAAAGGGGTCACATCTGGGGATCGAGCAGGCCATGGTACAGGACCACCTTTACCAATCAACTTTTCTGAAAACCGTTGGTCCAAGAATCGACGCACACGACAACTGAAATGTGCCGGCGCCCCGTCATGTTGGAACAACATGCGTTGTCTTGTAGGGGAACGGGACGTCTTCCAGCAATTCTGGCAACGCTCTGCGAGAAAATTATAATAGTGCCTGCCATTTAATGGCCTAGGTAGGAGATATGTCCCAATTAAACAGTCCCCAACAACACCGGCCCACACATCAGTGTACTCACTCCAGGCGTATCGCTCCATTAGTAAACAGATACAATTCACTACTACACTGGTGGACAAAACAGTTCCTACCATCAACAGCAGTTGCAGTCATGACAACTGAAGAGCGTAATACGCCCTCTACCGGTTTAAATAATGCTCATAGGAAAAAATTTCATTAGGGTAAAATAATTGTTTTGGTGTCCCCTACAACCTCCCAGAGTTTGTCGGTTTAAATAATTTTCACACTGTACACATTTATATTGAACTCTGTCATGACAAGGTTAGGGCCGACCACTCCACAGGCACTATCACAGGGACAAATAAATGAAATCAAACGAAATGGATAAGTATGTAGAAATGGTAGAATGAAATTGTGGCAGGAAGAAACGGGAGAAATCCCCGAGAAAAACCTGCCCAAACTCGTTTTCGTCCATCACGAAACCTGCATGGAGTGATCGAAATTCGATCACGGGACCCCAGCGGTGACAGACGAGCGTTTAACTGCTTACGTCACGGAACCGCCTCCATTTTATTAAATCTATAAAAGTTGTAATAGATAAGTTTATCAAATTTATGTGCGTATGACCCACAGATGTATCATGCGGTACTTTACAACATTTTTTACGAGAAAACAGTCAAAAATAAATTGAGCGGCGGTGGGTGTCCACACTCTATTGTGTTAGAGTGCACTTGGTTTTACCTGTGTTTACTTGTAAATCAACTTCCGCAAACATTTAAAAACACATCTGCATCTCATAATCATGATAAACACAATAATAATAAAATAATAATAATTTAAATATATGAAGATTATTTAATGAATCTGCCCGCGTTCATAAGATAATTAAATAATGTAAATTAACTTAACTTACTACGCATGTGGCGACATCTATTGATGCTTCGTGCAAACACGCCTCTAACAAAAGAAAAACGTAATGTTTTATTCTAAACAATGAAGTTTACTTACATAATTAGTTCATTTTTTTTTTCCTTGTTTGGTATTAACCAAATTTATCAGAGACGAAAATATTGTAGAGGTCATATAGAGAGAGTGAAAGACAACCGACTTGCAAAAATAGCTAAAGAAGATAGACTATGGACGCGAGAAGAACAGCCAAGAGATGGACAGACAGTGGATGCATCTTCCTCCGAGGAGTGATTTGAGAAATAAACAGAATGAAAATCCTACAAATTATAAACAAAAAGAAGTGTTTTATCACACGAGGTCTATCAGGGGACGCTGACGTCACTCTCTTCAAGACAGGGTTCACCACACTAATACAGGCTGTTCCTTGTTAAGAAGGGACTTGTGAACAATTGCATGCAGAAACCTACCTTCACATGTTTTTCAGAGATGTACCATAACCGTGTCCAAAAAAAAAGCTGCGTTTTTAATTGCAAGGCACAGAATTCGAAACTATAAACGAGCAATGACAATCCATTATACGGAGCAAATGGACTCCCTGGATGAGTAAGAGCGGTTAAACGGGGCGGAGAAGGTTATCCAATCGACTAATTCAGGAGTTATATTACTTCCTTAGTTAAACGAGAGATTTGGCGCTGAATTTTAGTCCCTTGCAATTAAAAAAAAATAGCAGATATTTTTTAGACACAACCTTGCTATATGACAACGCATCTCCTGGAGAGATACCAAGGTCGGTTTCAGCATTTCAGGATGACAATTCCCAGTAAAAGCATACATTTGTAAAAGTGGACGACTTGGTTCTAGCGGTAGCGTTTGAGATTTATTTTCTGGCAGGTCCCGGATTTTTTTCCGACCAACGTACATTTTTTTCTTCCAATCATAAAGGCAATATCTCGGAATTTCATAATCAGAACCAATTTCATCAAACTGGTCATTTATATCTACTTATCACTGGCACTATCGAACCCGTAGGTTCATGACCGCGTACACATAATCTCTCCATACATCCCAATAATGAGTTAATGCTTTCCAATCATTCAATCTATAATCTACTTCCCTCAAATCATAGTTAATGTTGTCCTTCCACCTCATTATCGGTCTACCAACTGGCGTTTTCCCTCTGGTTTTCCTACAAGAAGTTTCCATGCACGTCTTTCATTCTCCATTCATGCCACATGTCCTGCCCTTCACAGTCTTCGAGACTTAACTGTTCTCATTATATCTGGCTTCCTATAAAGACCATGTAGTTCATTGTTATGTAGTCTTCTCCATTCACCTGTCTGTTCATCCCTCTTTGGTCCAAAAATTTTCCTAAGTACTTTATCCTCAAGTAATTGTAATCTCCTTTCCTCCCTTAAAGTTAGAGTCCAAGTTTCGCACCCATATAATATAACTGGTACAATAATAGTTGTATATACCTTCAATTGAACGTTTTTTGAAAGGAGTTGGGACATCAAGAGTCTGTGCAATGCATAATAGCACGCATTTCCAGAATTGAGCCTATGTTTAATTTCTTTGTGCATCTCATTCCTATTTGTGATTATTGTTCCTAGGTATTTGAATTCAGCCACTTCAAAATTTTCCTCATTTGTCATTAGCTGTCCATTTCCATTATATAATGTATTTCTATGTATGACCACATATTTAGTTTTATTGATATTTACTTCCAGTACTAATTTCTTAGTGTTACTCAATAGTGTGTGCGTGTTGTCCTTTAGTATCTCCTCGCTATCGGCCAACAATACTACATCACCAGCATAAACTAACAGCTTATTAATACCATTGAGTTGTAAGCCATCCTCATTCTCTAAAGATTTAATGGCATGCTCTAGTACAAAATTAAATAGTAGAGGAGATAGTGCATCTCCTTGCTTCAACCCATTTTGGATTTCAAAAGTGTCCGAAAACTGTTTGCCTACACGCAACCTACTCTTTGTGCCATTTAGACACATTCGTATAAGTCTAACTAACTTTTTAGGAATTCCGAACTCCAGCAGGATACTATATAACTTCTCCCTCTTAATTGAATCATATGCTTTTTTGAAGTCTACATATAGTTGAAGTACAGTACCATTATATTCCCATTTCTTTTCTAAAATCTGTCTTATACTAAAAATCTGATCTGTTGTAGATCTGTTTCTTCTATCATTATTATTTATTATTATTATTATTATTATTATTATTATTATTATTATTATTATTATTATTATTATTATTATTATTATTTTAAAATCAGTATTTGATGCAAGTGTGTTACTCACGTATGATAAGGTAACGATAGAAAAAAGTTGTCAGAGATTGGATTAGGTAATGCAGCGATAATATTCTCTTTGTGATGCAGATATTGCTCAGTTAAGTAATCACAGTGTAATATCTTTACTCTCTGTCTCTCTCTTTCATCCAATTTCTCATAAAACTTGAAAGCGCAGCAAAGTTTCATCTGCCCCACTATCGCTTTCATCTGGTCGCCATGACAACGCCAAAGCCCTCTGGCGCAATCAACTCCAATTATTGACTTTACAGAAAAAATGACGCAATAATACGTACGTCATAACTAAAACAAGAGAATCCCGTTGTTAAGCAACAACATTGCTATTTCAATCATCGCTAATAACGTATTCCTTCTTCTTTGTTAATTTCTTGAAAACTGGATTAGCGATGTTCAATGTTAAAGTGGCATAAGAACCAGCGAGACTCAGGGATGAGATGAGCCCCTATATTCAGAATAAGTATTACAGACATCTGGGGATTGTAGAGGGGATTTAACTCATGCCCCAAATGGAAATCAATGACCAATCACATTTCAATAATTTTTTTATTTACCACATATTATTGTTCCTGAGATGTAAGAATTTTAATGTTTCAAAAAATTATAAACACTGATTGTACAGTATTGTTGTTAATACATTGCGTGTCTATATGTTTTAAATTACATATGATAACAATGAGCAACAAAAACATTTTTTTTGTCTCAGAAAGAAAAATATGTGATTCTGATAGTATTTTTTCTCCTGAATTCAAATATGATATCGGGGTTTCTCTCCATCACGTAGGGTCTCCGAAACACAGGTTTTTATAATTTCAAACACTTTAATATTTTCTACATTTGTATGTACACAATATTCGAACATTCGGACTCACCTAGAAAGTAAGAAATGACGGTTTTCTGCTATATTTCGTCTGTCGAGCATCCCTCTTGATGGTCCAACAATAATCGACCAGCATATTAGGATTCCATTCACCTTGATATCTCTTTTCCATAGCTGAAATCTCCTGATGAAAGTGTTCCCCGTGCTCATCGCTCAATGGACAAATGGACGAAAAAAGTTTATTAAAAAAATAATTATTTAAATCCATTAATTGAAATTGAAATAAAAAACTGTGGGTGATGGAGAAATTCCGAATACATATTTGAAAACACAATAAAAAAAACTGCATTAAGTACAACTATTGGTGCTCATGGAGCAAAAATCATGTTGACCAGTTTTATTTGTAATTTCAATACATTTATTTGCTATCGTTGTGATAAATGAGGGTTGCAAGGCATTTCATCACCTCTACCTGCTCGTGGTGCAACCTGAGGGCCGAGTATAACCACATCACCTTAATGTAGAGGAAATGCTAGGTTAGTGGGAACCCCTCTGGGCCAGCAACGCATTGAGCGAAAAAATGTACATTTGCTTTCAAGTCTCGAACCAAGCCTCGGATGAATCAGACAGATCAACCTGCGAGAATAAGGATACGACGTGGAAGAAGGAAAATATTTTGAAAATTTGCAACCTGGAATGTACAGGATTGGCGACTGATGAGACCGGTTCTATCCAAATTAATAGAAAAACATAAAATAGACTCTTTGTTTTTTGCAGATGATTTGGTATTAATAGCCTCCAACAGAAACAAATTTACAGTATTCTATACACAATTTTAACATAATTGCAAAAAGGTACAATATGGTAATCAATACAAAGAAAACTAAAGTGATGGCCTTTTGTGGGAAATACCCTATACCTAGCAAAATTGTTTTGGATGATGAAATTTTAGAACGAGTAAACGAATTTAATTATTTGGGTTATAATTTAAACATTTCTAGATGAAGCTGATTCTATCAAAGAAAATCACAAATTTTACAAAAACAACGGGGATAATTAACAGTATAATGAAGCCATCTTTAGTACAGAAGAACACAAGATTACGGGCTTTATAAGGTTCTCGCAAGACCAGTATTAAGATGTGGTAGTGGAAGCATGGACAATATAAAGAAGAGATGAAAGCCGAATAACAGGAAATGAGATGCTTTTTATGCGCCGTAGAGCAGGCTACACAAAGTGGGACCATAAAAGAAATGAGGAAATTATGGAAGAGTTGGATGTAGAACCCATTGTTCACCATATACAAAACTACCAGAACAACTGGAAAGCCCATCTTCAACGAATGCCGTCTCATAGAATTCCAAAAGTCATACTTCGCTACTGCCCCCCAAGGCAAAAGATCGCTGGGACGTGCAAAAAAGCGCTGGATGGAAAATTCCTCTTTGAGACCGTAATAGGCCACACGGCCTTATATTTGCAGGGATGATGATGTAATAAATGCCATTTCTTCTTCCTTCCAAGTATTAGGCCAAGGCCTGTTACGATCCTATAGAAAATTTTCTCTCCAGCGTTTCACCTTCCGGGAAATTCTCATATAAGACTTGAAAGCATAATAATAGTCCCTTCACATTGGTTGCTGACCAAAGGAAGGCAAGATCAGTGATGGGGCTGCCATCTTATAGGCTCTGGTCAGGCTTTTCTGGAGAAGAAAAGAAATAAAGGAAAGCATAAAGGGAAGAAAGGAAAGACTCCCTAGCCCTCGGATGCCCTAATAGCGTCGGGGTCGAAAAAACAAGAGTTAACCAAGAGAGGTTAGATAGTAAAGTTAAAAGAGTGCAAAACACAAGTAAGTGGAAGAAATGTTTTGCACAGCTTGGGCACCTTGTGGTCGCCATCCACATATCCCCTAGATGAGGACCCCTGAGGATTAATAAATGTCATTAATAAATGTCATTTTTTAACAGAATGTGGCTTATCACGTTACTGCCCTAAGCCCTTCAATTCCTCACAATCTGAATTTTTACAAGTACATTTCCAAATAATCTGGGTATCGAACGTGGACCTGCTGGTCAGGAGACAGATACGTTACAACGCCGTAAGTTCAGTACGGCACGCAAAAAAAAAATAGTCATCCTGAAATAAGAGGTTTTGACCACTGTGACTTGTGCCAGTTTTGCTTGCTCCTCGCTTTGTTATCGCTCCTCAGATGTTGGTTATGAAGATTCTGGCTGCTCCGAATTCCTCAATCAGATCTACAGATATCCAGCGCGCCTCACTGCATTCTGCACATTCCAGCGCTAGGAACTGTCCTAACGCACGCACGCAACCGTCCAGGCTAAACACTCTGGTACTTTGTTCAAAACTGATCTCAGACATATATCCTTATGGTCCAGACAATTCGGGCTAAAACCAAATGTAAACAAATCTTACTTACTTACTCACTGGCACTATCGAACCCGTAAGTTCATGGCCGCGCGGACATAAGCTCTCTATACATCCCTATCCTGAGCTAATGCTTTCCAATCATTCCCTGTATAATCTACTTCCCTCAAATCATAATCAATGTTATTCTCCCACCTCATCCTTGGTCTACCAATTGGGAGTTTTCCTCTCTGGCTTTCCTACAAGAAGCTTCCATGCACGTCTTTCATTCCCCATACGTGCAACATGTCCTGCCCATCGCAGTCTACGAGACTTAACTGTTCTTATTATATCTGGCTTTCTATAAAGACCATGTAGTTCATTGTTATGTAATCTTCTCCATTCACCTGTCTGTTCATCTCTCTTTAGTCCAAAAATTTTTCCTAAGTACTTTATTCTCAAATGCTTGTAATCTCATTTCCTCCCTTAAATTAAGACTCCATGTTTATAAACAAAACGCAATCAATAATGTATCGGACATCCAAGGCTATTACACTCCATAAACAATGGCAATATGCCGGCTGTCATGTTATATAATGAACAAATTCCTTATACCCGACGTCGATAAAAACTTGGGACTTTACTTAGATTCTAATTTAGATTGCCATGTGCAAGTAAAACAAACATCTAAAACGATCTTCTCCACAATGCATTCCCTAAAGCGTCTCAAAAATGTTCTTCCTACAGCTCTTAAAAGAATTTTAAAATTCAAACCTTAGCAATGCCGCATTTTGACTACTGTGACGTTCTACTAACTGACACAAGTGACGGACACAACTGCAGCGTGTCCCATAATATATGTGCATCAGATTCATATTTAATGTTCGAAAATACGATCACATTTCTCCATTATTCCACGAATTGTCATGGCTACATCTAAAAGAGAGAAGAAAATCGCACTGTCTAATTCTCTTATTTAAGATCCTACATACCTGGATTCCTAATTATTTATCATCTCGTTTCCTCCAACCATAACTTAAAAACACAAGATCACAACATGGTCTCTTGCTTAATACACCACAACATAGGACATCACATCACTCCATGTCATATACCATCTTCACTTCTCGCAACTGGAATTCCCTACCACATGAAATAAGGGGCTGCCGGACATTGGCAACTTTTAAAGAGAAATCTAAATTTGATATTTGCTCTAACCTCGACTTCGAGTTATCATTACCCGGTGTAAGGTACATATATTAATTGGTGTTTCTCGTATAATTTATCATATTTATATTAAGTAAAGTAAGGTGATCCCACAACAGCCCGGAGGCCCTTGGGGTAGTAGAGGTTAAGGCTCCCATTTTTTCAGACCATCGGCACTTTATGTCAGCCGGGTTGTCAGCCCTGCGTGGACTGCCGCCTTTACCCCCATAGAAAAGCGTCTGGTACTCATTTACGTTAGAGGCTGAGTCGATCCCAGAGCCTAGTGCCGCCAGAGGGTTTTGGGTCAGTTTAAAAATCCTGACCCCATGGGACTTGAACCTCGACCCTCCGGCTTTTTAGCTCAGTGCCTTAACCACTACGCTACGTCGTGCCCCCCTGATTTTAGCCTATATTATATTAATTCGTTTCTTCTTTATTTTATTCTTGTTTTTATTACTCGCGGCCTGTCGAACCCATAGGTTCATGTCGGCCGCGCGGACATAATCTCTCCATCCATCCTATCTTGAGTAATGTTTTCCAATCATTCCCTGTATAATCTATTTCCTCAATCATAGTTAATGTTATTTTCCCACCTCATTCTTGGTTACCAACTGGGCGTTTTCCCTCTGGCTTCCTACAAGAAGCTTCCATGCAGTTTTATTCCCCATACGTGGCCAACATGTTTCGCCCCTCGCATTCTACGGGACTTAACTGTTCTTATTATATCTGGCTTCCTATAAGCCCATGTAGTTCATGTATGTAGTCTTCTCCATTCACCTGTCTGTTTCATCTCTCTTTGGTCCAAAAATTTTCCTAAGAACTTTAGTCCCAAATACTCGTAATCTCTTGTTTCCTCTCCTTAAAGTAAGAGTCCATGTTTCACACCCCCCCCCATATAATATAACTGGTAGAATAATAGTTTTATATATAGTTTCAGTTTAAACGTTTTTTGAAAGGAGTTTGGGACGTCAAGAGTCTTCTGCAATGCCATAATAGCACGCATTTCCAGAATTCAGCCATATGTTTAATTTCTTGTGGCCGCTCATTCCTATTTGTGAATTATTGTTCCCTAGGTATTTGAATTCAGCCACTTCCTCAAAATTTCCCTCATTTGTCCATTCAGCTGTTTTCCATTTCCATTATATAATGAAATTTCTCTATGTGCTACCATATAGTGTTAGTTTTATTGATATTTACCCTCCAGTCCTAATTTGTCTTAGTGTGTACTCAATAGTGGGTGCGTGTTGGTCCTTTAGTATCGCCTCGCATATCGCCAGTAGTAGTACTACATCATCTGCATAAACGAGAAGCTTATTAAATATCATTAAGTTGTCGGCCTTCCGAGGAGTTCGTTGATAAATATACAGTGAAACACAAGAAGTACATCATTGATTATTATTATTTACTATTATTATTATTATTATTATTATTATTATTATTATTATGGTGGAGTGGTTTCCGCAGGTTAAGTGAGTACTGTTGCGGTGAGCCATGCATTCAGACGAGCCGGAAAGGTTGTAAGACCAGGTACATCTAGTAAACCTAGTTTGATGCTCGAATATATGAATGAGTCGATTTGTTGACTGCATGCCACTCATGACATGCTTTGGGGCAATAAGGTAACTAAAATGAACTTGGTCTGTAAACTGCTGGAAAGGAGAGGCCTGGGCTCAACAATGGCCCTGTGCAAAAATTATCACTTGTGGAATGGTAGCGAACATCTTCAACTGTATTTTGTTTTGTCGAGCGCCATCATGTTGTCTGGTTTTTTCTCTCCTGCCATTGGTGGAAATGTAATCAATTTCCTTGTTTGGTGGCACCTGGAAGGTGGAGTTTACTTTTACCCCGATGATTTGATGGGTGATAAAGTGATAATGAAAGCGCGCACGGAGAGTTTCTTAACCTAAATTCCAGACCATGGGGCAAACCACAGGTATGATTCTTTTTTAAGGAAACCTGGGACCCTCATGAACTGTTCGTCAGAAATGCTTGCTGGGGTTATCCCATTATACTGGTAGAACCGTCAAGGAAATGCTGGCATGGGTTCTACTTAAATATCTTCATTTTCATCTCCAGACGGGGACTACTTCAGATAATTCATGGCAGAGGTGTAGACCGAATGGGGGATGAAAGAGGGTAACGGAGAGTTCTTGTAGGAAAACAAAGGGAAAGCAGCAAGTAGGTAGGCCAAGAATGAGGTGGGAGAATAACAGTAAACAAGATTTCAGGGAGCTATATTATACAGAGAATATTTTAAAAGTAGTAGCTCATTATAGGGATGTATGGAGAGGTTATGTACGCGCGGCCATGAATTTCGGGATTAAATACTTACAGATAATTAGTTATTTTAAAAGTGAGCTACGTGTTCGTTATAGGAAAGCAGATATAAATAAGTCCAGGACATGTGGCAAGAATGGGGAATGAAAGAGGGGCATTGAAACTGGGCAGTGAAACTTATTGTAGGAAAGCATTCAGTATAATGAGAGGGAAGATAAAACATGATTTGAGTGAGGTGAATTATACAGGCAATGATTGATTGTTAACATTAACTGAGGACAGGATAGGGATGCATGGAGAGCTTATGTCCGGGTTTGATAGTACCAATCAGTTAGTAGAATCAGATGAAAGAATAACTTTACCCAAGATTTGATGAACCCGACCAGTATAAATCAACAATCTCTACGGCCTCAACAGCTTCAATAACTAAATATGAAATGGCCGAAATTGTAGAATATCCTCCAACTCCTGAAGAGGTTGAATATGCTATTAGCAGGTTGAAGAATAATAAAGCACCAGGAAAGGATCTTGATGGCAGGCAGAATTGATTAAACAGTCAGGGACAAAGTATGTAGAAAAGCTACATCAACTATTCGTTAAAATATGGAATGAGGAGAGTCTACCAGAGGATTGGAATTTGAGCATAATATGCCCTATACTGAAGAAAGGTGATGTATTGACTTGTTCCAATTATAGGGGAATCAGCCTTTAAAATATTCTCGAACATCTTATTTAAAAGGTTGGTACCTTATGTAGAAAATGTGATTGGTGATATATCAATGTGGTTTCTGGCAGGGACGGTCCACAGTGGATCAAATCCACAACCTTCACAGAATGCTTGAAAAATGCAATGAATATGGAATAGAAACACACTACCTCTTCATAGATTTTAAGGCGGCATATGATAGTTATAGACAGGGCGCAATTATTTGTAGCAATGCAAGAATTAAAATATCTCTGAAACGTATTGCATTGGTTAAAATAAGAATGAATGTCAGATTAAGATTAATACTGCATTAAGTGAGTCTATTGATACAAAAAATGGAGTACGACAAGGAAATGTTCTTGCATGTCTACTTTTTAATATTGATAAGTGGCAAGAGACGCAGGTCTTAATATAAAGGGAACCATCTTTCATAGATCTGTGCAAATTCTTGCATATGCCGACGATATAGACATAATAGGAAGAAGTCAATTAGCCATGAAGGATGTATTTATTAGGCTGGAGAAGGCAGCGAAACGAATGAATCTTAAAATTAACCAGACACAAGACAAAATATATGCCTGTGATTAAATGTGAGAAGCTTAACCCATCTAGTTTGGAAGTTGGACTGGTTCATAGCGTTTATTTATCTAGGATCTGAAGTAATTGTAGAAATGACAATTCATCTGCGGATCATGGCTGCAAACAAATGCTTTTTTGGACTCAGGAAAATGTTTAGATCTCAGTTTAATATCTAGAAAGACAAAAATACTCAAGTTATAAAGTTCTCCTGAGACCAGTGTTATTTACGCATCAGAAACTTGGACCATGTTGAAATCTGATGAGAAATTATTAGGGGCGTTTTGAAAGGAATATACTGAGATCCATTTTTGGTGTCGTGAAAGAAAATTATGCATGGAGAAAGAGGTACAATAATGAATTGTATAAACATGGTACAATCAGCCAGATATTATTGATTTTGTTTTAAGTTAATAGATTGTCCTGGCTGGGGCACATTATTCGTATGGACACCCAAAAGGATTACAAAAAAGAATTTGCAATGAGCAACCCTCTATTGGCCAGAAGATTGGAAGACCTAAATTAAGATGGGAGGATGGTGTAATTCAAGACATTAAGATTTTAAAAATAAAAACTGGAAGAATGAAGCTCAGAACAGGGAAGTCTGGCATAAGCTTCTGAAGGCGGCCAAGGCCCACATGGGGCTGTCGAGCCAATTATGATGATGATGATGAAGATTTGAGGAAGGAATTATTGGAAAACGACAGGATGTATGTCCACGCAGCCATGGGTTGAAGTTTAAGGCACCCTGTGTAATACGTCTACGTCAAACTATGAATTATAAATGGCGCGGGAGTGGAATTAAAGAGATGACAAACTTGATAAATGTAAGCCTCTTCTAACATCGTTATTGATGTTTCTTTTTGCGAAGTTTGCCAGCCTGTCTCAAGACTTGCAATAACAACTCCTTTAACTTTACTTTGCAAAAACTATTCTATACCAACTCATCACAAACTGATGCTTGCTACATACAGGGTGCCAACATAAATGTAACTGCATTAATGCCGGCTACTTTTATTATTATCCCATTAGTATTATTATTATATTTATTATGTATTATTATTATTATTATTATTTTTATTTTAATATTATTATTATTGTCGGCCGCGGTGGGACTAGTGGGTTATGGTCCTTTGCCTCTGGTCCCGAAGGTCGCGGTTTCAAACCCGGCCCGGGGTCGATGGACTTTTACGATGGAAAAATCCAAGGCGGCAAGTCCTTCCGGGAGAGATTTTAAGCCGTGGGTCCCAGTCTGAAGATTTTTCAGGCTCGTAAAAGATCCTTAAGCCTGAATGAAAAGGCCTCTAAGCAAAATTTACCGAATTTTTCCCGTCATAGTACTACCTTGGTTTCCTAGATGTCAGTATGAGGCGAAACGCTGACCACGGGCCACTCAAATGACATCTACATGAAAATAGGTGTAACTTAATTAGTATGGTTCAAATTCTTCCCTTGTAGGGCGAGAGCGCCTAAATCTCTGTTAAGGGAAACATTGGCTTACAACATACAAGAAGTTCATCAATTATTATTATTATTATTATTATTATTATTATTATCATTATTATTATTATTATTATTATTATTATTATTATTAGAAAATAAAAAAAGCAGAAAATTCGGAACCAGAGAATTATGAGGAATAATGAATGTTAAACATAATAATATAGAGAGTCATAGAAGAACGAACATTGAAATGGTATGAACATCTGAAGAGGATGGAGAATTAATGGAATCCCAATAATGATCCTGAATTGGGCTGCCGACGGCAGGAGGAGGAGGAGGGGGAAAACCGGGATACAGTGGATGTGATGAAGTGAGAAGAAACATGATCATCAGAGACACTCAAAGAAGAAGATGCTGAGGATAGAAATCTGTGGCGGAGCAACATACATTTGGGCGCAGGATACCTACTGTAATGTAGACAAAATCATTAATAACTTTCTGGCAGCACATGGTCTGAGTACCAGCCTGCATGTAAGGCGCCGGTGCCATTGTCTGAAAAAGGGATTCTCTTTTATTGTCCAATCAGGATGCATTTAAGGTAATTACATTAAAATTTGCGGAGTCAAAAATATTAACAAAAAATACAAAATTAAAAATAATACCAAAGCACAGTTTCAGAGTATTTTAACATACGGTGCTGAAGTCTGGCAAATTCCTACCAGGGAAATGAAAATAATTTTAAGTACAGAAATGGAATGTTTTAAGAAGATCAGCTGGAAAATCTAGCATGGATAGAATACAAAATAAAGAAATAAGGGAACTTATGGGTGTACAAGAGGAGCCGGACATCATAGAAAAGAAAAGATTACAGTGGTATGGCCATGTCAAAAGAATGCCAGAACAAACTTTGCCTAAAATTGTATTCACGTAGACTTTCCCGTGCCGGATTTTGCTATGATGATCTTGAAGAAGGTTTCCGGGCTGTAGGCCGTGGTCGTGAGGCTTGTTGTTCCCCGACTTTTTTTCGCCAGAGCCTCGTCTGGCAATCCTCAAGGGTTGTCTTGAGATTGACAACCCTTGAGGATGCCAGACGCAGTCTCTGGCGAAACTTCGGGGAACTACGGCATCCTCAAGGGTTGTCTTGAGACTGACAACCCCTTGAGGATGCCAGACGCAGTCTCTGGCGAAACGTCGGGGAACTACGGCATCCTCAAGGGTTGTCCTTTGAGACTGACAACCCTTGAGGATGCCAGACGCAGTCTCTGGCGAAAGTCCGGGGAACTACAACGCCTCACGACCACGGCCTACAGCCCGAAAATCTTCTTCAAGATCATCATTGCCTACATTTTTTTTGAAAAGATTCCAATGTACGTTTTTCAATATACGGCTTTGTTTAAGAGCTGAGTTCAAATGTTGTCAGAATTGAAATCAGAGCGTCAAGGATCCGACAGAAGTCTCAGATCTTCTATTACTTCTTGTCACGGCTGCAACCAGAAATTATATTGTAACCACTAATACGGGGTTATGCCGTAGCACTGCGCTACAAGCGGAAGGTGGAGGGTTCAAAGTACCGGTGAGTGTCAGGATTTTTAAACTGACCCAAACCTTCTGCGGCCCTATGGGTCCGGGGGTCGACTCAGCCTCTAACGGAAATGAGTCCAGACGCTTGTTCTGGGGGTAAAGACGGGCCGTCACGCAGGACTAACAACCTGGCTGACATTCAAGTGCCGATTGTCTAGACAAAGTGGGAGCCTTTAAACTTCCTACGGCCCCAAGGGCCTCGTGAAGGCGTGTATTGGGATCACTTTACTTTTAGTTTTACCACTGTACACCTTTCTCCGGCACCGACAAACAGTTGAAAGGGAGTTATTTTGGTTAGCGTCACGCAATTCATCAGCCTTATTTTCGATGTTATAATTAGTCCTCATCAGGGTGAGTGAACCCGGTTGTAGACCTTGTGAAAACTGCACGGCGCGTCACCTTACAGGATCCTTGGCCTACCAGCCGGTTGCTGGCCACACATCCAAATCTTGTAGTTTACAAAGGCGGACTATAAACCAGTTTGTGTGGGTGATAACATGTGGTCCGCATGTCGGGTTCCTAGTCGTTACAGCTGATTTTATCAACCTGTGCCGCTAGCTATTTAGCACCCATTCCCCCACGAGCCGGGTGGCACAGACGCACTCTGGTCGAAATTGCTGAGAAAATTTCAATCCCCGTGGGAGTCGAATGAACCACGACATCAAGATATGATCTTAACACGGCACGTGGCTGGGGATGGAGCCGGGACACCTGGGCGATAAACGAAACCGTCGTCAGGGGTGCAAACCCTGTCCGGGATAAGCAAAATCAAACAAGCCGGTACTTTATTTTACAAAGGGGCACACAACACTTAACTACAACATTGTAATTCATTATACAAGGTGCCACATAAATTTCACCCAGTCGTGTGGTATAGCATAAAGTTAACACGATCCTTCTTAAC
>JASPKZ010001446.1:0-46168 GCA_030220185.1 Diploptera punctata | reverse complement strand
TTTATTCAGACTTAAGGATCTTTTACGAGCCTGATATTCTTCAGATTCCACGCTCTTAAAGCCCGTCAGGGAGGACTTGTTTCTTGGGTTTTACCATCTTAAAACCCATTGATCCCGATCGGATCTGAACCCGAGACCCAAGGGACTAGAGTCAAGAAACTAAACCCATAGAGCAGTGAGTGCAATACAAACGTAAGTAAAAATGACGTGAAGTAGAGTTTATGTTAGGATTAGAGTGATTTAAGTGCCATAACTTGTGATGGGTTTATGTGTGTTGTAAAGAGAACTGATGTGGCCCTGGAGATTAGAAGCGGCCGCCGCTCTAGATATAAACTGTATTTCCTCTGAGATGAGAAAGTTTGCTCGTTCCTTTTATTACTGGATGTTTCTTTCAACTTCCAGTCTCTTAATTCAGTCATTACTCTTGAGGCTAATTTAAAACCACTACCAACCATTGAATTGCATAAACCCCCAGGTTCATGGCCGCTCTCACTCACACCTCTGTCCTGAGCTAATATTTTTCAATCATCCTCTGTATAATTTATTTTCCTCAAATCATGGTTAATGTTATTCTCCCACCTCATTCTTGGTGTACCCATTGTTCGCTTTCCCTCTGATTTTTCTTCAAGGAGTTTCCATGCCCTTCTTTCATTCCCCATTCATGCCACGTGTCCTGCCCAACGTAGTCTACGAGACTTAACTGTTTTTATTATATCTAGTTTCCCATAAATAGAGTGTAGCTCACTGTTATGTAGTTTTCTCCATTCATCATTCGTCTGTCTTTGGTCTAAAAAAAATTACCATAGTCTTGCCTCTCCATCTATAGGACTTCTACATGCATCACATATAGGGACAGGACATGCAGAGAGTGGATTCATAATTTTTGGATCGCGTACAATTTAGACCACACAAAGGCATGGAGGGCCTCCATGAGTGAGTAATCAGCTCTATCCCAAGGCCACTCCCAAAACCATATGAACATTTAACACAAGACCATCGACCATTTACACGTCATACTAAACAAGACATGGATGATTGTGGATGGTGTTCGGGGACCGTTTGTACCTTAAACTATCCCGGGATTAGTCATAAAGTGCGGAAAACCCCCCAAAAAACCAGGAAACTTTTTCTGACCGGGGATCGTACCCGAGCCCGCTGTATACTAGACAGCCACCTCAAGATCACAGTGGTGGAACCTTTCACATTTATTAAAAAATTAACGCAATTAAAACACGCTGCCCAGAGAATATGAGTACATGAATTTATCGTTGTTGTATAGTAAATGTGGAATGAAAACCACTGACATTTCTTGTGCGAGGGTTGGAACTTCAATAGTGGCAAAACTGCTGTAGAGACGTCATTCAACGGAACCTAAGGATTTCGCTTATAGCATAAGTCAGTTACAAACCTACCATATCTGAGAACATATAGACTCTCCCGTTCCACATCACGAACTGGCGAGTGCCTCGTGTTAGTTGGCGATCTAATATAGTGTTGTAACACTGATCTTGTAGAAGGTTTCCGGGCTTTTGGCCGTGGTCTTGAGGCTTGTAGTACCCCGACGTTTCGCCAGAGACTGCGTCCGGCATCCTCAAGGGTTGTCTTGATTTTGGCAATGTTGTCGACTACCTGCCCGTTTATCCGCGACGTGTTCTCTGCGCGGTTCGTTAAAGTCGACAAAATTCAACGTACCGCGCAGAGAACACGTCGCGGATAAATGTATAAATAGGGGAGGTAGTCAACAAAATTGCCAGTCTCAAGACAACCCTTGAGGATGCCGGACGCAGTCTCTGGCGAAACGTGGGGAAATTACAAGCCTCAAGACCACGGCCAACAGCCCGGAAAACTTCTTCAAGATCATCATAATAACTCCGGCCGTGAAAGCCTAAGTCAATATATGTTGTAACAATGTTTTAGAAACAGGAACAACGGACTTGGATAAATGTTGAATGTGCCAGAGGTTGTACATCAAGACAGTGTCATCAAGGTCTTCAAGAGGATTGTGGACAATCTGCATTGCCTTATAAAACAGTGTCACGGTGAAAGCTTTTACCAACCATACCACTGTTCTGTAACGAAATGGAGATTTTCCACGCAAGCTTCTAGTAGACCTTGATCACACCGCCTGGTGTACGACCTATGGCATATTTATTCTTCATCCAACTTCGCTGTTCCTGTTTTGAAAACATCATTACAACACTACAGTAGAACGCCAGCTAACACGAGGCTCTGTTCCTCTCGCCAGTTCGCATGCGCGTGATGTAGGAAGGGAAAATCTACATGTCCTGAGGTTAGGTAGGTATATAACTGACGTGTGCTATCAGCGGCATCATTAAGTTCCGTCGCATGACGTCTCTACAGCAGTGTTGCCACTATTACAGTTACACCCTCGTATAACAGTATTAAAGCATTACATTTTATTTCTGAACTGAAAACAGCCTCTGACGTCACATTGATGTGATTGTTTTCAGGAGGAAACGTGACAACGGATGGCGGACGAGGAAGAGTTCGGTGAATTGGCAGAAATCAATCTGTCCCAGTATGGGGGCCGCTGGGGCCGGAGTCCCGTTGGGGGCAGTGTTAGCGTCATCAGTAGTCCGCACCACCACCACAACTCCACTTCGCGGTTCTCGTCCCAACCCCCGCACCAGCCGTCTCACCGTGCGGGAAGCTACGAAGCAGAAGACGCCATCTACCGCGGAGGTGGCTCCACCACGTCCAGAGGCCGCTCCGGGCTGTACTACTCACCCCCTGGTACTTCCTATACCATCGTGGAGAGACCGACTACCGCCCCCACCCCTGGAAAACACCCTCGCGGCACATACCTGGGCTCGTCCACGACATTCAACAACACGCGAGCAAATCACCACCACCACCATCACCCGGGCACTAATGGCAAGAAGCGCCCGATATCTCCGGAGCAGGTGCTGAGGATGTTCGGGACGGCAGGACCTCCTGTGGGCAGCAACAAGATGCCCGGAGGCAGGAGAAGTGCCGTCTCCAGTCCTGCTAGCAGCCCCCACAACCTCAACATGCACCAGGACCTGGTGGTGCGGACTGTCAACATGGTGCGGCCCCCTGACTCCACTCATGGCTTCGGCATCTGCGTCAAGGGCGGCAAGGACTCCGGTGAGTTGCCTCCCCACTTGTGGATCAGTGACGTACACAACAAGAACACTCACATCCGTGCTATGTATAAAACAAAAGTTACCTGGGGCATATGACTGAAAATGAGTCCAGACGGCTAATATATTGACTTAGGCTTTCACGGCCGGAGTTATTATGATGATCTTGCAGAAGATTTCCGGGCTGTTGGCCGTGGTCTTGACGCTTGTAGTTCCCCAACGTTTCGCCAGAGACTGCGTCCGGTATCCTCGAGACAACCCTTGAGGATGCCGGAAGCAGTCTCTGGCGAAACGTTGGAGAACTACAAGCCTCAAGACCACGGCCAACAGCCCGGAAATCTTCTGCAAGATCATCATAATGAGTCCAGAATCTGTTTGGACATATAGACGTAGGTGAAGGAACTGTCCAATCCTGATGGTCGACTTTCTGCACTGCGCAAGTGCTGGTAAACCAGCGAATCACTACATAAACCACTTCTGTTTACGTTGGTTCTAGAATGTTGTTTCCGCTACACCGAGCGGATGTCCAACTGCAACTTTCCAAATGGTTGGACACAACATTTCCTAGGATTTAAGTCGGGGCCTTTCAGTTATTCGCGCAGCTAAATTTGGTGCACATGTTTTATATAAAAATGGATTAAAAAAACTCCAAGCGCGACAGGCCTAAGGCCCTTAGCCTTATTAGCCGGTCTCACATCCACACGTGTTAATCACAGAGATAGACGATCATCTAGCCAGTGTAAGGGTAACATGTGGTCAACATGTCGGGTCTCCCAGCCGTTATAGCTGGTTTTCTCAACCTGGAGTCGCTAGTTATCGCAGCTACCCAAATGCCTCACGATGCTGGCTGGGCACCGGTCCCATACTGGCCGAAATTCTATAAGAAAATTCCTACCCCCATGGAAACTCCAACCAGCACAAGTCCCATAGCTCTGCGCCAAGGCTTCTTGCCTTAACCACTCGGCTAGGGCGCGAGACAGAAAATGGATGATAACATCAATGTTCATTTATGTACGGATGTGAGTATATTTGTTAGGAGTGGCAGTCTACCTGCGGAAATACGGGTCCTTCTAATTGCTTCCCGTAAGACAGGGACAGAGCTGTTTCAGGAGTGTTGTCTTTTTTTAAAAGTGTCAACTCCTACAGCACGATCTGCAGTTTCACGAAGTTGGATTGTAGCAAGTGCTGCACAAGTAGATGACACCCATTGCTGACATCTTTAACGTCCTGATGCACTTTATACTTCATCATTCGTACTCACTTATCCAACTGCACGATTGTGGTCCAATTCTTCCACGTTACATGAAATTACATCGAAAAAATTATCTAAAAATAAAAAAAAAGTAAATATGTGGGACTTCCAATAAGTAATGCACATGCTTTTAGTTGTATGAGAAAACAAAAATAAAAATAAATCAAAGGGAACCAATACATATAACAGGAGGAGTTAGACAAGGTTTCCACTATCAACCACACGCTTTTTAACATTTATTTCGACGGCATCATAAGATCATGGAAGCAAATGACGACTGGGGGAATTAACTTAGGAAATATAGTAATAAAAACAGTAGCCTTTGCAGATGACCAGGTTTTAATAGCAAAAACAGAGGACGAACTACAAAGAATGCTATATAAACTAAATGAAATATAAAAAATACAACATGGAAATATCCTCACAAAATCAAAAACAATGGCCTTCAAGGGCGCTCATCTCAGTTCGGGACAAAAATAATATTAGAAAATAAACCAATAGAACAAGTGTAAGATATAACTTCCAGGTTGCGAAATCTCGTACACAGCGGAAACAGATATAAATAACAAACTAAATAAGTTTAATTATATAACAGGAACACTAAAAAGAACTTTGAAAAATAAAGCCGGAAGGACTGTATAATAAAATTATACAAGACAATGGCAGTGCCTATTATTACTTATGGATCCGAAACATGGACAGTGACAGTACAACAATCTGCCAGAATACAAGCTGCTGAAATGAGATTCCTCAGACCAATAGCAGGATATCAAAGAACAGACAAAAAACATAACACAGAAATAAGACAACAACTAAAAGTAGAGGAATTAAACACAACAATAGTGAAATACAGAACAACTGGAAAGAACACTTGGCAAAGATGACTGAGAATAGAATATCAAAAGCAGCATACAGCTATTCAGTACGTGGAAGAAGAAGTTTGGGAAGACCAAAAAAAAGATGAAAACAGCAGCAATTTGGAGCCGGAACAGGCTAGTAAATAAGGCTAAACCGTGAAGAAGAAGAAGAAGAAATGATTTTAGTTCTTGATTGCCTTTAATCGAAAATGAACGAAACTTACAGAACATATATCCATTCCTTCCCTTTATAACGTGACGAAGTTACATTGCTTTCCGATAGATGACAGTGACGTACATTAATTTTAAAATGGTGGTTGCTTGTGTAATGTGTACAGCGCAGAGAGCTGTGATTGAACATATGACAGTCTTGCTTTACCTCGTTCTGCCGCTGACAGTACTCCTGTCCACTGCTTGATCCACTTACACATTTCGTAAGCGTTTGTGAGTGTTTGAAATGGTTTCCTGCTCCGCAGGAAGACATTCAATCACAGCTCTCTGCTTTGTGCGTGTTTCACGAACAGCCGCCATTTTAAAACTAAAGTACATCACATCCATCTATCGGAAAACAATAATAATAATAATAATATTAATAATAATAATAATAATAATAATAATAATAATAATAATAATAATAAATCTATCTTCGGGTTTTTAGAGCTGCTGCCGTCTTCCCGTGACAAACCTCCAAAGCCTACGATTTTGGGCATCTTCAATGCTTAGCCCTCTTGCTTGCATTAATGTCTTCATGTTTTCCTTCCATGTTAACTTCGGTCTCCCTCTCTTCCTCCTTCTGGCAATAATAATAATAATAATAATAATAATAATAATAATAATAATAATAATAATAATAATAATAATAATAATAATAATAATAATAATACTAAATAATAATAACCTGGTCACAGGTAGAAATTCAGTATATACTGGAAATGGACAGCTAATGACAAATGATGGAAATTTTGAGGAAAGGGCTGATTCAAATACCTAGGAACAATATCACAAATAGGAATGAGATGCACAAGAAAATTAAACATAGGCTCAATTCTGGAAATGCATGCTATTATGCATTGCAGAGACTTTTTGATGTCCCAACTCCTTTCAAAAAACGTTAAGCTGAAGCTATATAAAAACATTATTCTAACAGTTATTTATATGGGTGCGAAACATGGACCTCTTACTTTAAGGGAGGAAAGGAGATTACGAGTATTTGAGAATAAAGTTCTTAGAAAATTTTTGGACCAAAGAGAGATGAACAGACAGGTGAATGGAGAAGACTACATAACAATGAACTACATGGTCTTTATAGGAAGCCAGATATAATAAGAACATTAAGTCTCGTAGACTGCGATGGGCAGGACATGTTGCACGTATGGAAATGAAAGACGTGCATGGAAGCTTCTTGTAGGAAAGCCAGAGGGAAAACGCCCAGTTGGTAGAACCAAGAATGAGGTGGGAGAACAACATTAACTATGATTTGAGGGAAGTAGATTATACAGGGAATGATTGGAAAGCATTAGCTCAGGATAGGGATGTATGGAGAGCTTATGTCCGCGCGGCCATGAACCTACGGGTTCGATAGGGCCAGTGAGTAAGTAAGTAAGTAAGTAAGTAATAATAATAATAACAATAATAATAATAATAATATAATAATAATACTTACTCACTGGCACTATCCAACCGTAGGTTCATGGCCGCGCGGACATAAGCTCTCCATACATCCCTGTCTTGAGCCAATGCTTTCCAATCATTTCCTGTATAATCTATCCCTCAAATCATAGTTAATGTTGTTCTACCCCTCATTCTTGGTCTACCAACTGGGCGTTTTCCGTCTGGCTTTCCTACAAGAATCTTCCATGCACGTCTTTCATTCCCCATACGTGCAATAATAATAATAATAATAATAATAATAATAATAATAATAATAATAATAATAATAATAATAATAATAATAATAATAATAATAATAATAATAATAATAATAATAATAATAATAATAATAATAATAATAATAATAATAATAATAACAATGATAATAATAATAATAATAATAATAATATAATATAATAATAATAAAATAATGATAATAATAATAATAACTTTATTTTACCTGGCAGAGTTAAGGTCTACCACTCAACCAGGTTTTAAAAATACAAAAAAAAAGTATTTCATCTAAATTACGATATACATAAACAATTACATGTTATAAATACAATACAATTATTATTTATAATGTTTTTGATTTACTCCAGATTTAACGAATTAAATAAAATATTACAAGATATAGAAAACGAGAAAAAATTATTAATGATATAGAATAAGTTTAAATAATTAAAGAAAAATGAGTTATTTGACAACAATGAAACTTTGTGACGCTATAAAGGAAGGACTGAAGATACGGTCTATTAAGTCTCGTTCGTTTCGAAAGAAAGGAATGGAGAACTAAAATAATGTGCAATACTCACTGAACGCGACCTAGTATCTTATTGCGGATGTTTTTGAGAGAAAGTGACGTCAGCTACAACTTGTCTACTTGTGTTTCTCGATTCATCCGCCTGGATGCGGTCGCTCGGGCAAGACAGCGAAAGTGCACACTGTATAAAACTAGCATCAAACGCTAGAATTTGAAACAACAGTTGTTTTCCATAAATCTATACTGTAGTTTTACGTCACTGGTGCGCACAAATTGTACTAGGTTTTAATAATTACACTGTTTATTCCTGTTCTTGAGGAAATCTGAAAAGTACAGGGTGCAGCATAAGTCTGGTAACCGAAAATGTAAATATATTATTTTCTGTAGCTTAAAACATGTATACAAAAAACTACAGGAATTGTTCAAAATGACCTCCATTGCCGTTTAAGCATTTATGACGTCGTTTTAACACTGATTTGCAGAGGTTATTACACACTTTCCCATTATTACCAAAAGTGTTTTCAAATTCCTGTTCAATGAAATCCCGTAAATGTTGCAGGTTTAGTGGTTTTGTACTGAAAACTTTGTCCTTCAAATTTCTCCACATTGGAAAATCACATGACGTGAGGTCAGGTGATCTAGGTGGCCACGCCTTCCAATCCACTCTTCAAAAATAATTATTTTATAGACATGTTAGTGGACAAGATGTATCTCCTAGTTAGCAAATTACCTCAAGCGGTAGTGTTTGAGATTATATTCTGAAGGTCCTGTATTCAAACTCCAAGTTCAACCAATCTGATTTATTTCCTTGCAACCATGTGCAGTGGTTAACTGACTTATGCCGCACCCTGTATAACGTTTAAGAATTTCAAAACCAGTGTAGTTAAACATTGTGTTGTCCTTGGGGCGCATTGGCTTGGGAGTTGATGCATTTTTCAAATGTTGGCTAGTTGCTTTAACAGTGTGCCTTCTTCTCATGTTTACTTAATAAGAAAGCACTTCCTGAAGAAGTCTGCACGAGTTGTAGACGAAACTTTGAGGAAATCTCGGGCAGTAGGTCTATAGCAGGAGCTGCTGTATTTTGAGGGTTTTCTGGAACTACAGCGCGCACTGAACAAATAAATATACATTAGTTAATTTCAGTAATAATTCTAAAAACACAGTTGATTAGTTTTAATGAATTCCCAAGAAATGAAACTATTGAGGTTGTTCTCGTGAAAATATTTTTGAATTTTTTACAGACCTTCATTCTAATAGACACCGAAAATGACCATGACCTCTATATATAGGCCCCTATATATAAGGGGCACGCCGTAGCGTAGTGGTTAAGGCACTGCGCTACAAGCCGGAAGGTCGAGGGTTCGAGTCCCGGTGCGGTCAGAATTTTTAAACTGACCCAAACCTTCTGGCGGCACTATGGCTCTGGGGTCGACTCAGCTTCTAACTGAAATGAGACGTTTGTTCTGGGGTAAAGGCTGCCGTCACGCAGGGCTGACAACCCGGCTGACATCAAGTGTCGATTGTCCAGAAAAGGTGGGAGCCTTAACCTCCTACTACCCCAAGGACCTCCTGAGGCCTGTAGTGGAATCACTCTACCTTATATATATATATATATATATATATATATATATATAGATATAGGGTATTTCAGAATAAGTGTTACAGATTACTAGGGGTTGTAGAGGGGACTTAGTAGATAATGTTTCGATAAAGAACCCATCTCCGGAAACGTACCATTTCAATGAAAAATAAGTTTTAAAATCGAAACACAATGGACTGATACCGTGTATCTTACAAGTATTACAGACTTCTAGGGGTTGTACTACACCTGTCGAGTCGGAGGAAGATCTTCTTGCACAAATTCTGGCGGCAGCAGAAATTATTGAGCACACACCAGGTCTTGTGGGACGTGTGTTGCAGGTACACTTTGTGCAACGAACAACACGTGGAACCACACTTGTAGTACAACCCATAGAAGTCTATAATACTTATTTTCAAACACAAGACACGCGATAGCAGCCCATTGTGTTTCGATCTTCAAATCTATTTTACATCTAAATGGTACGTTTTCGGACATGGGTTCCTTATCAAAACTTTATATAACAAGTCCCCTCTATCACTCCCAGAAGTCTGTAATATTCATTCTGAAACATCCTGTATAATTTTAAATACTGGTCAGTGAGATTTCAATTTCATTTTCTCGCGAGAAAGTTTGAATTCAATTTCGCTTTGTGTAATAATGATATATGGCGTAGTTATGCCATATAGACCATTAAAGGGGGTCATGGGTTCAAACCTGGGTGAGGTCGATGGACTTTTAGGATGGAAAATTCCAAGTAACAATTTCTCCACAGAGACTTAATCCGTAGGTCTCAACTGAGGAAATTTTTAAGGTTCAGAAAATAACTTCAAGTCTAAATTAGGGCCTCTGACAAAAATTAATCTGAATTTCCCATCCAAGCAATATTTTAGTCGTATATTAGGTGCTCATTTGAGCCGATGAGCTAACCACTTGTCACTCTCTGACATCTGTTGCAAATAAGCCTAACTAAAATATCTTGGTTAAGTATCTCCCGTAACGGAGGATCCTTCCCCCGCGTGAAGATGTACGAATATGTCAGACCATAAGTTCCTTACCTCAAAATGTTGCCCTCGGCCACTCTCTGTGGTGTTTCCAATTTTTTTGCGGATGAATTTTAAGGCATTCTGTGATTTAGTTGGAATGTTTACAAACACCAGAGGACTGGAATGCTGACGTCACAGTAGTTCCCACACGTTATTGTGATGCTATTCAGCTCTTCTCACTGTGTTCAATAAATGTTCAATAAATGCCAAAGTTCAAGAGAAAAAGATATGGCACATCTAGTGAACAGTGCTACCAAACTTAAAGCATATAAATAACATAAGAAATATATTAGATGACACAATGCGAGGTTGGGAGAAGCGAGAAAATTATTAAAAACCTCCCTCTTGCTCGGTTTCTAACACTTTGAGTCCTGCAGTGGTACTAGTACCACGGAATTTAAATGACACTAAAGCCGGAGAAAATTAAATCCTTCGGCATGCCTGTGCCGGCAGATTTATAGGGGTGTTTTTCTGAACCAGATAACACCCCTGTAAATCCGCCTGCACGGGCATGCCGAGGGATTTAATTTCCTCCGGCCATTTAAATTCCGTGGTACTAGTGCTAATTCCTTCGATTCTGTAAAACACCCCACAATCTGGCGTTGCACATTTTTTGTTTCGTGATGGTGTTTTCAAAATAATAAATAATAGTAAAATAATAACATCTTTGTTGGAAATATTTGCGTTCATTATAAACAACTGACTAACGTTAACAGTGTGGGCAATGCTATCCCGGAAATAATTTAGTTGATACTACAGTAGGCCGTGACACCAATCAGGGATAAAATGGCGGCAAGTACAAATTTATTGTTTTATATTGTTTCAAATAAAGTTCAGTTCATTTAAAATGCAGTGATTTGCTTCGTGTAATATATATTCACACTACCTTTTGAATATATTTTTGTATATTCATTGTACGTAGTATGTATATAAAGGGTAGTGGTTTTACTTCCCGCTCTAGGTAGGTAATTTGTAATATCACAGTATAGTTATTTAGCTTGGCAACCTCGAAATTTAGAAAATTGAACTTTAAATCATGGTCGCCGTTGCTGTAAGTATGACAAAACGCACCATCGCGCAAAAAATAATGTAACAATCATTCAAATCTGCTTCTAAAATTTTACTTTTACCAATATCAGTTTATTATCAAATATATTAATTGATAAAAAGCACCCCACGCTTTTGATGGTAAAATTATTTTCTTTTTGTTGGTAACTCTAGTTTTATTCTATGTGTGTTGCAGATGATTTTTTTTTGTTGACACTTTAATTTTATCGCAAGCGTGTTGGAAATTAAAATTATTTTTCATTTTTTAGTTCGGTTTTGTAATAAAGCGTGTTGTTTTAGTTTTTTAAAACTATTATATATTTATATATCATGCAGCATGAATTAATGTTTTATTATTTACATTAGGTTTTCTGTAGGGTTAATAAAGTGCAGAAGATATAAAATATACACAAAAAACAGCTGTAAAATATACACATAAAACAAATAGTTCTATTTTTTCACACTAGATAGCATGTTATTAGAACTTATTTCGTACAGAACTCGATGATTTGAAACAAAACTAATTAAAATTTCGTCAAATTTGCTCAAGTTAAGATATAAGCGTTGTTTTGCCGACATTTTGTCACAAATCTTCGTTTGCTTTTAGCAGTTATACCAATATGAAGTAAATGTTTATATTCGCACAGATGTACCAACTATATAAAGTATAGCATAGCTAAATGTCGAAAATTGAAAACTAACTTTGTATGTTTGAACGTCAGTTTCTGTATTTATTATGTTGACTTTGTGCTGCGACAGAAGTTTCGTGCCGAACGGCAGTTAGCATCTGAATTCCGGCCACGAACGAGCGCTGATAAAACACACGAATATCTGGCGTTCAATGAAACTCCATTTTTATCTTTAAATGAATCACAATATTTCCAGAAAGACTTAATTTCTAAGATAAAGAATCCAGCAGTGATTAGCGTTAAGTTTGCATGCGTGGTATCACTGTTAACAAAAAATAATCGCGAGCTTAGAATGACGTCATAATATAAATTATATAGTTGTTGATAATGACTTTGCGCGATGGTGCGTTTTGTCGTATCAATGGCGACCATGATTGAAAGTCCAACTTCCTACATTTCGGGGTTGCCAACCTAAATAACTCTACTGTAATATTACATATTACAAACCACGTGTGGGAAGTAAAACCACTTCTCTCTATGTATACTACGTACAATAATATATATACAAAAATATATCCAAAAGGTAGTGTTAATATACATTATACGAAACAAATCACTGCATTTTAAATGAACTGAACTTTATTTGAAACAATATAAAACAATAAATACATACTTGCCGCCATTTTATCACTAAATGGTCTTACGGCCTCCTGCAGTTTCAACTAATAAACATTGCCCACACTGTTAACGTTAGTCAATTGTTTATAATGAACGCAAATTTTTCCAACAAATATGTTATTATCTTACTATTATTATTTTGAAAACACCATCGGCAGAAAAAAAATGTACAACGCACGTTTGTGAAGTGTTTTACATAATCTCGGAAATTAAAAACCTCGCTATCGCTAGGTTTTTAACATTTTCCTCGCTTCTGTAAAATCCACTTCCCAATCTCGCATCGTAATGTACTGTTAACCCTTAAATTCGTAATGTATCCTTTTGGATACATCAGTTGGCTCAATATTTTAAATAAATCAGAAGAAAACGAACCAAATAAACCACTTAAATGTGTGTCTAATTATACAATATACCTAATAACAATATTCGTTATACAAGTTTCCGTTTTCACTGCGGTCCGCCACATTCAAATATCTAACAGACGAAATTTGTGTTTTGCCAATTTAAGGGTTAAAACGTTGGAGACAAATAAATAATGTTACACGAAGTGCAAAACTTGATGACAGCTTTTTTTTTTTCAACTCGTGGTCTGCGGATGTCTGTGAAGGTCCGTACGAGTAATGAAGGGACCAGCGAAGAATGCGGATTTAAAATTTCATAACGTGTGTATTTTCTGTCTCAGATTGCGCTGTCACAGGTGCTGAAATGCCGCACATCTCTACCAATAGCAGGCCTCATGTGTAGCTCTAATAAAATGTTAACATTTAGTAATCATGAACAAATATAAAGAAATACAAATTGATGGTTGTACAGGAAACCTGAGTGGCACGGTCGGTAGCGCACTAACATATAAAGTCGGATGTCTCGGGTTCAAATCCCTCCAGTTTCGGCGTTTTATATAGATATACAGGGTGCGACATAAGTCTGCTAACCTCTGTACAGGGTCAGAAACCCCATATAACGGTTACCATTTTCAGGAACAAGGTACCTTAAAACCTAACCGACTCAAATTCAATCTAATAACTTACGCTTGATAAAAAGGACAAACATAAGGTTAGAATGAGTCAATTTGATTAGCTTTTTCGGTTAACTGACTTATTCTGCACCCTATATATAACAGTATAATAATATTCATAACATAATATCAGTAGTATATATTGATAATAATAATAATAATAATAATAATAATGTTGCGTGTCGCATAGCGACGTTTGAAGTGTGTGGCAAGTTGGAGTACCCGCACAGCCGGCGAATTATCTGGAGCGCCTTGCCAGACGGTTCTACCTCATTTGAGAAAGGCTTCGAAGTATCTCGAAGCTGTTTCCAGAGATTTCCTCGCGCCTTATAAAAGGGCAAAGGCAGTAGACCGCACTCAGTCTGCGATAGCGAGCCTTGTGCTGAAAAGTGTAACAATAATTTGTGGCGAATTTATTTATCAGTGAGTGGAAAAGTGTTCCGAGATAACATTTAGAAGAAGATTATTTTGGGAACTGTAATTGTGAATAGAAGTTTGTTGATAATTGAAGAATTTAATAAAGTGTTTAGTAAAATTTAAAAATAAAGTCATTGTGCTTATTAGGCCTAAGTAACATAGAAGAAAAATAGAGGCCATCCAGTGACGACAACAACAACAACAATAATAATAATAATAATAATAATAATAATAATAATAATAATAAATAACAACAACAAACAATGGTAAAATGTAAAATTGATTAGCAGTTAACTGATCATGTTTTTAAAATGTTAGAGCCAATTTAAATAAAGAGAGTTTTTTTTAAATCACGTGCCGCCACTGATATAGTAACTATCAAAAGAAGAATAAACTTGATTTGTCTGATTTCTGTCTAGCGTTAATTTTGGGAGATACCAACATTACTGAGTGTGGAAATTAGGACCTAAAATTCAAGTTGTGGTTTTTCATCGCATAATTTATTCTCTTACGAAGACTCGGAACCGTGCGAGGAAGGCATATCTTTTAACTTGAACTCTTTGGTATTAATTCTTATACTATAGTCTTAGTTACCGCCTGTCTCAAGTGTTTTGTTTTTCTTTCCTCTCTGCTTCGGAATTGATAGACACAGAAGGTGAGTCCATTCTATTCCTGCATATTCTCGTTATTATTGCCATTGTTGTTTTTATTTCATTGCTTTTATTATTGTGATGTTATTTTTATTTTTGTTGTTTTATTATTATTATTATTATTATATTATTATTATTATTATTATTATCAGTATAATAATATTCATAATGTTATTTTTATTTTATTTTATTGTTAATTCCATTTTTTGTTTATTATTATTATTATTATTATTATTATTATTATTTATCAGTTATAATAATATTCATAATGTTATTTTTTATTTTATTTTATTGTTAATATCATTTTATTTATTATTATTATTATTATTATTATTATTATTATTATTATTATTATTATTATTATTTTACTATTGATGTTGTTATATTGCATGGAATTTTCTATAATTAATTGTAATCTAATAATTTTTAAGGCATGAAATTTGTATAGAATATTGGTGGTGGTAAATTAATTACTTAAAAATTATAGAGAATGTCACTGTTTCATACACACATGCGGAAGCAAGTGTTTATGTTTGGAAATTAGTTTCCAGAAATGTTGTGTGTATTAATGTACAGTTGTGATGGTCCAGTTGTATAAAAACAGACGATTGGAGATTATGAACTATAAGCGTACAAACTGATTTCCAGGGGGTTTACACAGAGAAAACGCACCTCCACATTTGTAAAGCGACAAAAATGCATTCCCAAGGCTCCAACATGAGTAATTCTTCTTGCCAGGGAGGGGGGGGGAAGACTGTTCCTGTCCCTCTGTCAGCCATGCTTCTCGCAAGAAATGAAAATATGCAACTTTTTGAAAAAGAAAAAGACAAGGACATTATTAGTAATTATCATTTTTAACTATGTTGCTAAGTTCAATTTTTTTTTAGTGTTCTGTGAACCATTGAATGTATAGGATGCGCCGCTCCTGCTTCAGAGCGGGTCGGTGATTAAAAAAAATACGAAAAACATTGGAATGAATTTAAATAAATAAATATATGCATATATTTACGAAAAATGGATTTTTTCAACGTATTAAATAAAAAATGTCAGTCGCGGTACAGTATTGGTTATGCTCCTTGCCTCTGGTCCTGAGAGTCGCGTGTTCAAACCCGGCCAGGGTCGATGGATTTTTTAGGATGGAAAAATCCAATTAGCAAGGGACTTTAAAATCCAAGGAGGAACTTTAAACCGTGGGTCCCGAGTCTGAAGATTTTCAGGCTCGTAAAAGATCCTTAAGCCTAAATGAAAAGGCCTCTAAGCTAAATTTACTGAATTTTCCCGTCCTAGTACTACCTTGTTTTCCTAGATGTCAGTATGAGGCGGAACGCTGACCACGGACCACTCAAAATGGCATCTATACGAAAACAAGTGTAACTAAATTAATATGGTTCAAATTCTTCCCTGTAGGGGGAGAGCGCCTAAATCTCTGTAAAGGGAAAACATGGGCTTACATTACAATTAAATAAAAAATCAAATGCAGATATGTATAATACTGCACGTGATATCCTTCATATGTACATGAAGAACATACAAAAGAAACTCGTTTGAAAATGTTTATATTTGTGGGGTCTATTACATCTCAAAGACTTCACATTTATGCTCAAAAACCGCCATTCTTTATAATGATAACGATGTTATGCATCAACCAGCTAAGCACCATTACAAATTGATATTTTGTTGTCATCTGTTGCACTAGCTCATGAAGTAAGTGTACACACACTTGTTATTAAAGTAAATGTAAACACCATCAGTCCTATCAGAGATTCTGTGTTTTGCAACAACAGCTATGAAACCTGGTTTAAAAAATGCTAATGTAAAGTTTCATCATGCAGCTAAGCGCCATATGTTTCCGCTCTTAGATTGTTGATGCATAACTGCCAAATAAGGAAAATACCTTGCAATATCCAGAATTGTTAGTTTGGTGCTGCAATAAATAGTGAAGATTGACTTAAACTTTAAACGTATTTTTCTCAAAACTTACATAATGGTGCATAGCCGGTTGATGTATAACGCCGTTCAATTATGGGTAATTGTTAAATGTTTAGAAATTCAGGAAACGCCCTTTATTTGAGGAAATATAGTGAATACTGCTCATTTCAAATTTCAAGTTCAAACAGTTATTAGTTTCTGACATATCAAATAAAGAATACCATATACTGTATTTATATAGTGCTACAACCTGTGTCTGCTCTTAAATGAAGGGATTTAGGGACTTTTTTCGTCGAGTTGATGGCAGTAAATGCCTCACTACCAACTCTATGAAACACAATTTTGTAAAACGATTTGAAGTTCTGTACTTGAAGGGCCAATAAAGTAGTGTGTTGTTATGACATGTGCATGGTTGCACGATTATCGACCCCGCAGTAGCGTGTTCTGTTGGTATTTGATAATTCATAGAGTTGTGTTGGTCACACAAAGAAAACATAATCACAAAATGGCGAGGATATCCTCCACCGCTACAGCAACATTTAGCGACTTTTTAGTTAAGTTGCATCCAGTTCACTGCTTCCTGTATTCTCTACTTTTGTCTAGCAATCTAAACATTACAGTTTATAACAAGAGGACCTAGCTCATAACCTTGTGGTCAGAGCATATGACTACGTTTCATGAAGTCCGGGGATCGATTCCATGTCAGATCACACACTTTTTCCTGTATGTATGCATGTATGTGAGGTGTAGTATAATTGTTTACTAAGAGCTAGAGTTAAATGTGTTTTATGGCAGTTAAATAAGGTGTTTAAGGAATCCTGAATCTGGCTTCCTTCGTAACAGAAATAAACTCGTTGTCCCTTTATCGAACATTTATATCTGAAAGAGCATCCAGTTTGAAATAAGAGCCATCTGAACAAAATTCTTAAGCTTTTTCACGCCTACAATTGAATTGCGATTTTAATAATAATAATAATAATAATAATAATAATGATAATGATAATGATAATAATAATAATCATGATAATAATTATAATAATAATTAATAATAATAATAATAATAATGATAATGATGATAATAATAATGATAATAATAATAATAATAATAATGATAATAATAATTAATAATAATGATAATAATAATAATGATAATAATAATGATAATAATTAATAATAATGATAATAATAATTATTAATAATAATAATAATAATTAATAATGATAATGATAATGGTGATAATAATAATGATAATAATAATTAATAATAATGATGATAATAATAATGATAATAAATAATAATAATAATAATAATAATAATAATAATAATAATAATAATAAGGTAAAGTGATCCCACTACAGGCCTCAGGAGGCCCTTGGGGTAGTAGGAGGTTAAGGCTCCCACTATTTCTTGACAATCAGCACGTGATGTCAGCCGGGTTGTCAGCCCTGCGTGACGGCCGCCTTTACCCCAGAACAAGCGTCTGGTACTCATTTAAGTTAGAGGCTGAGTCGACCCCAGGGCCATAGTGCCGCCAGAAGGTTTGGGTCAGTTTAAAAATCCTGACCCCACCGGGACTCGAACCCTCGACCTTCCGGCTTGTAGCGCAGTGCCTTAACCACTACGCTACGGCGTGCCCCCCAATAATAATAATAATAATAATAATAATAATAATAATAATAATAATAATAGATAGTTCACTGCTGTGGTCACGAGGTAGAGTGGTGCCTTTTCATGCAGCGGTTCCGGATTCGATCCCCGGTCGGAACAAGTTTTCTGGGTGATGTTTTTTTCGGGTTCTTCCTCAGCTGTAAGACAAATTTCAAGATATTTTAAGGCCCAAACGTCCCTGAACATCATCTGGCCATCATCAATATCATATTCACCTCATTAGATTTAAGGCCTCTCCTGGCGCATCATTACCATCATCAACTCTCATATCATCGGGGCAGCGTAACCCCGCCTTCCAGGCGTCCCAAACTCAGAAGTGGGTTACTAGTACGCCATGTCAGGAGAGAACATCAGGGCATTTAGAGGAAAAATAGCAACTGTGTTATACCTGGCAGAGTTAACACCACTCAACCAGGTTAGAAAAAATTAAAATAGAAAAATTACTCTTATATATAATAAAATGAGTACATCTTCATTACAATTATTATTTACAATATATGTTGATTTAGCGAATAAGATATGAAATGTACAAGATAGAAAAGTAAAAAAAAGAAAACTATTAATAAGCAAAACCCCGCATATACAAAACGATAGTTCGACCAGTTATCGTATATGGAGCAGAAACTAGGGCTGATACAACAAGAACTAAACAAATAATAAGCACATGTGAAATGAAAATCTTAAGAACTATTCAGGGGAAAACATTATTTGATAAAATAACAACACAGAAATTAGGGACAAATGCCATATTCAAGACATAACCAAATTTATTATAGATAGACGAATATGTTGGAAGGGTCATATAGAAAGAATGGAAGAAAACCGGCTTGCAAAAGGAGCTAAAGAAGATAGACCAATGGAGGGAGAAGAACAAGAGGAAGACCAGCCAAGAGATGGATAGACAGTGAATGCACATCCAATACGTCTTCCTCCGAGGAGTGATTTTGGAAATAAACAGGATGAAAATCCTACAAATTATGTTTAAGAAGAAGAAGAATAACATAGAATAAATTTGGTTCTGTACAAAAATTAATTATTTAACAGGTAATTGTACGAGCGTTACTTAAAGGATCCCTGATGTCTTGAGGGAACAGGCAGAGGCTACTGTGAAGGAAGTAGAATAAGAGGAAGTGCTGCGGAGAGTGGTTGTTAGCAGACTGTGATCTTGTGACCTAGTGTCAATATTGTGGTAAGAAGATATCTTCTGAGATATGGACGCCAGGTAAATAGGAGCGTAGGGATTCAGAATGTTAATAAAGAGCTCTGGCTGATTTAACTTGTAGAGTTATTTCATTGTGCAATGTTTCTAACGTGCGTTTGTTCCTTGTAAATAGTGGGGCCGGAGTATGAACCCGAGTCACTGCTCTACAAGTGTGTTTGTTCGCATTTAAATAAAATAAAACTATGCAGTAGTTGAATTCGTGAACTACTGTCCATTGGAGGGCACGGGAAGGTCAAGTGTCAACACCCGGCATGACCTCATTTAGGAAGTAAGACGGGGAAATTTGTTTTTCTAATGTTGTTAATTATATTTCCCTCCAGTATAAAACTTCCTGTCTTTAACAAGAGCCGGTACATGCAACTGATACCACCTTAAGAAACTAATTTAGTCATGTCCTTTTATAAGAGTTACGCAAAAAAACAACCCAAAAGAAATTAAAGTAGAAAGTAGGAATTGAATATAATAACGAAATAATAATAATAATAATAATAATAATAATAATAATAATAATAATAATAATAATAATAATAATAATAATAATAATAATAGCTCTTCTGGCACTTTCCGAAAATGATTTGCAACGATCAATTTATAATTTACAAAAATAGGTGCCAAATTTAATATGGAAATATCAATTAACAAAACTAAAATTATGGCATTTCATGGGAAGTACCCCATACAAAGTAAAATCTGTCTCCAGAATAAAATTTTAGAGAGATCTAATCAATTTAAATATCTTGGATATTATCTCTCTATCTGGGATGAAAAGGATATCCCTGAAAAAGTTACTAGTTATAATAAAAGTTTAGGAATTATTAATCAAGTTATGAAACCATCCCTTGTACAAAAAAACACCAGATTGCGTTTTATATAACACTTTGGCTAGACCAGTGTTGACCTATGGTAGTGAAGCATGGACACTAAGAAAACAACATGAAAGCAGAATAACGGCTTGTGAAATGAGATTCATGCGCAGAACAGCGGGTTACACCAGATGGGATCGGAAAAGGAACACCGATATCTTAAAAGAATTGAAGACTACGCCAATTTTGGAATATATTAAACAGTACCAACTAAATTGGAAACACCATCTTGAAAGAATGAGTTCAAATCGGATCCCCAAAGCTATTTATAATTATATACCAAGAGGACGAAGATCACTGGGCCGTCCTGTGAAACGCTGGAGGGAAAATTTTCTATAGGATCGTAACAGGCCTTGGCCTAATACTTGGAAGGAAGAAGAAGAAGAAGATAATAATAATAATAATAATAATAATAATAATAATAATAATAAAGGTCCAGTGCCTTAGAGTGTGTACTAGATGTCTCATTGAGGTCATGTACTCTGACCACGTTTTACTCATTGATATCTGAGGGGGTGGGAGCTAAGTAAATAAGTTTGGTCATGGAACTGCTGCTAGGGAGCACTCTTGTCCCCACGTGTTACCACTAATAAATGCAGACTAAATTTTGTTGAGAGGTTCTTAAGATAGATTCAGGTACTTGTACGAGCTCAAAAATTGACAATCAAGATTCATAGATTAAAGTTTCCATGCTGTATATCCATCGATCCGGGGCGGGTTTGAACCCTGAACCCACGAGACCAGTGGCAAGGAACGTAATCATCAGAGCAACGAGCCCAGTCGCCGGTCCCATATATAACTAGGACACTGGCACTATCGAGCCCGTCGGTTCATGGCTGCGCGGACATAAGCTCTCCATACATCTCTATCCTGAGTTAATGTTTTCCAGTCATCCCCTGTATAATCGACTTCCTTCAAATCACGGATAATTTTATTCTCCCACCTCATTCTTGGTCTACCAACAGGACTTTTCCCTCTGGTTTTCCCTACAAGAAACTTCCATGCACGTATTTCATTCCCTATTCGTGCCACATGTCCTGCCCATCGCACTCTATGAGACTTAGCTGTTCATATTATATCTGACTTCCTATATATACCATGTAGCTCGCTATTATGAAGTTTTCTCCATTCACCTGTCCGTTCATCTCTTTCCGGCCCAAAATTTTTCCTAAGAACTTTATTCTCAAATACTAGTAATTTTTTTCCTCCCTTAAAGTAAGAGTCCATATAATATAACTGGTAGAATAATAGTTTTATATATTTTCAGTTTAACGTTTTTTGAAAGGAGTTGGGAGGTCAAGAGTCTCTGCAATGCATAATAGCACGCATTTCCAGAATTGAGCGTAAGCCAAACTACTGTACAAACCCCATTCCTATTTGTGATTATTGTCACCTGTCCAATACTGGTGAAAATTGCTTGAGATATACTTCCGGCTATCCGTGCACCATACAATGAACGAGTGAGTTTATTTAGTTTGGAAGCTGACTGTACCTCATGATATGGCTTCACGTGTCTAAATATTTACAAATACTCTGATCCTGTGTTTATGGAACACAAATATTTGTGCCGGGCAGCCATTATATTCATTAAGTAGCTACGTGCTCTATCTATGAATCAAGTGTTGAACTATTTGTAATTAAAAAACAACTGACTGTGCTGTTAGAACCGACGGCTCATTGAATAACCAATCGCTTTTCTTTACGTCCAGATAATCTGTCAACTGTTAAAGTCTTCAATTGTGTTTGAGCACCAGGACAAGTCACCAACAATCACACAAAATGAATGTAACAAAAACAAAACATTCTTGTGATTAGTGTATTGCATTTATTTTACAAATAAGGCGTTCAAAGCAAAAGTGGACCAATTCTAATACTTGAAAATCCCAGTTATGGATCTGGGTTTAAAATATTAACGATTCTTCAGAGTCGTTGTGAATCTTATTCCTTCCTTCCAAGTATTAGACCCAGGCCTGTTACGATCCTATAGGAAAATTTTCCCTCCAGCGTTTCATAGGACGGCCCACTGATCTTCGTCCTCTTGGTATATAATTATAAACAGCTTTGGGGATCCGATTTGAACTCATTCTTTCAAGATGGTGTTTCCAATTTAGTTGGTACTGTTTAATATATTCCAAAATTGGCGTAGTCTTCAATTCTTTTAAGATATCGGTGTTCCTTTTCCGATCCCATCTGGTGTAACCCACTGTTCTGCGCATGAATCTCATTTCACAAGCCGTTATTCTGCTTTCATGTTGTCTTTTTAGTGTCCATGCTTCACTACCATAGGTCAACACTGGTCTAGCCAAAGTGTTATATAAACGTAATCTGGTGTTTTTTTGTACAAGGGATGGTTTCATAACTTGATTAATAATTCCTAAACTTTTATTATAACTAGTAATTTTTTCAGGGATATCCTTTTCATCCCAGATAGAGAGATAATATCCAAGATATTTAAATTAATTAGATCTCTCTAAAATGTTATTCTGGAGACAGATTTTACTTTGTATGGATTACTAATCCACTGAAAACTCAACTTTCCAATTTTAGTTAGGTAGAACTCTTTTTCGGGCAACCAATCAATTTTCAGAAAGACGGTGCCCCCAGGTGAATAATACCGGCAAGAAAGTGTTTTTAATTCTTCGCTCACTAAATATATCTAGAAATTAAAACAAATACTTGTACAGACTCTTGTAATCCCACACTTAGATTACTGTGACATATTACTGAAACAGGTACATCGAACACCTGAAGGAAAATGTCCAGTTGGTAGACCAAGAATAGGTCGGAGAATAACATTAACTACGATGTGAGGGAAGCAGATTATACAGAGGATATTTGAGGAAAGCATTAGTTCAGGATAGGGATGTATGGAGAACTTATGTTTGCGCAGCCATGAACTTACGGGTTCTATAGTGCCAGTGAGTTATTATTATTATTATTAGTATTATTATTATTATTCAATAGTGAGAAGTACTGTCACATTTGGAGCTGAAGTTTGGAAATTCAACAAAAAGTTATGTCGATGGAAATGGATTTCTTGGGGAGAGCAGCAACATGTTCAAAATTAGACAAAATAAGAAATACTGTCATAAGAGAAAAAATGAATATTGGTTATTCAATAGTAGATTATACACGGTATAAGCAATTAAATTGGTATGGGCACGTACGACGAATGCAAGAAGAAAGATTACCCAGGAAAACATTGGAATGGTGTCCACCTGGAAGAAGGAGGAGAGGAAGAAACTCGTGGATGCAGGAAATAAGAACTGGAATGAGAGAAAGAGGACTGGAGGACATGGATTGGATGGAGAGAGACGAGTGGAGAAGAAAAATAAAACTTTAGGCACAGAAAGATGTGTAAACATTAAAAATCTGTGTATAAATAATAATAATAATAATAATAATAATATTATTATTAATATTATTATTATTATTATTATTATTATTATTACCATACATGTTGCGCATATGGGGAATGAAAGACGTGCATGGAAACTTCTTGTAGGAAAGCGAGAAGGAAAACGCCCAATTGGTAGACCAAGAATGAGGTGGGAGAACAACATTAACTATCATTTGAGGGAAGTACATTATACAGGGAATGATTGGAAAGCATTAGCTCAGGATAGGGATGTATGGAGAGCTTATGTCCGCGCGGCCATGAACCTATGGGTTCGATAATGTCAGTGAGTAAGTATTATTATTATTATTATTATTATTATTATTATTATTATTATTATTATTATTGTTATGTATGGTATAGGCTAATAAGAAAGTTGGCAGCCATGAATGAAAGTAAACAGAAGGGTGGATGTTAGCTGGTTTTAATGCGCCTAAGTTTGTAATATTGATTGGTGTAAATAATAGATCAATACAATTACTGCTATTTCCGGATTAAACTAATTTAATTATTAACCACGTGGCCAACCCTCGCTTTCTATTGTCACATTACTGCAGGGGTGTCCATCTATTCTCTAACTCTAAAACAAATGCTTATTTACTAACTCTCAAAATAAAATAAAAACTGAAAATCAACCCATTTAAATATTGTTGAATTTGGTTATTTTACTTTTAGCGATTTACGAAGGAATGAAGGAACTATTTAGGTTGTTCTTAGGAAAGTATTTCTGAAAAAATTTCAGATCTTCACAGATCCTGTCCAGTTGACACCGAAAATGACCGTGACCCAAATTTCTCTCCACATACATATGTTGTCTGTCATACCTCACCAACATTTCAGATTCACCCAAAACAGAAAGAGTATTATTATTATTATTATTATTATTATAACTCACTGGCTCTATCGAACCTGGCCGCGCAGACATAAGCTCTCCATGCATCCCTATCCTGAGCTAATGTTTTCCAATTATGCCCTGTATAATCTACTTCCCTCAAATCATATTTAATGTTATTCTCCCGCCTCATTCTTGGTCTACCAACTGGGCGTTTTCCCCTCTGGGTTTCCTACAAGAAACTTCCATGCAGTCTTTCATTCCCCATTAGTGTCACATGTCCTGCCCATCGCAGTCTACGAGACTTAACTGTTCTTATTATATCTGGCTTCCTATAAAGACCATGTAGTTCATTGTTATGTAGTCTTCTCCATTCGTTTGTCTGTTCATTCCTATATATACCATGTAGCTCGCAATTATGTATTTTTCTCCATTCACCTATCTGTTAAGCCCTCTTTGGTCCGAAAATTTTCCTAAGTACTTTATTCTCAAATACTTGTAATCTCCTTTCCTCCCTTAAAGTAAGAGTCCATGTTTCACATCCATATAATATAACTGGTAGAATAATAGTTTTATATATTTTCAGTTTAACGTTTTTTGAAAGGAGTTGGGACATCAAGAGTCTCTGCAATACATAATAGCACGCATTTCCAGAATTGAGCCTATGTTTAATTTCTTTGTGCATCTCATTCCTATTTGTGATTATTGTTCCTAGGTATTTGAATTCAGCCACTTCCTCAAAATTTCCCACATTTGTCATTAGCTGTCCAATTCCATTATATAATGTATTTCTATGTGTGACCACATATTTAGTTTCATCGATAGACTACTTACTTCCAGTCCCAATTTCTTAGTGTTACTCAGTAGTGTGTGCGTGTTGTCCTTTAGAGAACACAATCACACACTACTTAATCATAAATGTGTTCGTGGACTTTTTATAGCTTGGGGTTCATGACCCCAGTGTGTAGTTCCTGTAAGTGTGAAGGTGCAGTGACGTATGTGTTATTCTCAACGCTCTATCGGCCGCTATTTTATTTTATCAGAACCGAATTGGAATCAGTTAAAAAAGTGAGTTTTATAACCAGCAAATTCGGAATAATAGGTGTAGGAGTGAAGCTGAAATTAAGATTTAGAAAAAACTAGCCGTCACTAATTTCGAGACTTCGCAACGATACTAAATATTTGCTAATCAGATAAAAAAAGTATCAGCTAATTTCGACCATTAGAAGTGGGGGATTACTTGAAACCCGAAATTAAAAATTCTCTCTACCAACCGCCATGTTGGCAACTACAAAACGTATAGGATACAATTTAATTAACCATTAAATAGACAGTGTTTTCTATAAGATACATTAGTTTAATTTATTTAATATTTTTTAATAAGGTGATGGAGAAATTGATCAGTAGAAATTACTTCGCATGCAGTGAAAACAAATCATGGATAGCCTAAGTAATAATTTATTTGCATATTGTATAAATTAACACAAATTTAAATATGATATTAAATATAAAATTGGTGCCTGGTAAGTCAGTCGTCCTCAACTAAATTACTAAACCTCATCAAGTAGTTCCAATATGGAGGCCTTTCAAAAACAATGTTACCAATTATAATGCAGAAGATGAAACATTGTTTTTGAAAGGTCTTCATATGCATAGCAGGATTTTAATATCATAATGAATATAAAAGTTTAAGTTAATAATTTTATACTTTAAAATTCTTTTAATATTTAAATATAATTTAAATAAATAAAAACATCTAAATAATTCATTGTTACTTATTGTTGAATAAAAATGTCTCAGTAACAATTAAAGAAATTGCACTACATAACAAAACTCTTTTTATACTTTTTGTTGCTCTGGTCGTCATAAGGTTTATCAATCCGGCTTTTCTTCTGCTGAAGTTTATGAGTAAGTTATTTTTTACTAGTAGAGGTTACCAGCCTCTAGCCAAACCCCTCTTCCTCGAGGACAGGGAACTGGAATTTCGGAGTGTTCGTCTCCTATAGAAGTTGCCTTCACTACGGCTTTGGGGACTTCTCTTCTCCCCACATAACCCTGTGGACGGGGTCCTACCCAGGTACTACCCACTGGGCGAGTGGGACCTGGAGCTCACAAAGGGCAGGGGCGCCTACTCCCTGGAGTGGACCTCTATCAAGGGTTCCACTCTGTTACCCTAAAAATAAAAAAAATAACAAATAACAAAATACAAACCTAAAGGCACCCGAGATGTGGGCAGACCTAGAAAGAGATGGGCTGGAGTCGGAACGGGTCAACAGACCTAATCCATGAATGCAGATGATGATGATGTACTACATAACAGTCTTTGTAAAGAATGCTTTTAAAAATTGTTTTAAGTCATTGTTGTCAAAATTATAAAGCCTTCTATTATAACTGTAATAAGAACACCTGCTTAACTTCATATTCTTAAATGAAAGTAAACTAAACTCTGATTGGATGTTAAAACAATTGACTTGTTGATTTAACAAATCAAATTAAACCTTATATTTAAATAACTATTAACCAGTAGAATTTAATATTAACATCATGTAATGCAATAATGGCCTTAAAATTATAAAAGAATTGCACTAGTCATTCTGCATACAACTTTCAACAAAGATAGAAGCAAGAAGAAATCTCCTGATAAAATGTGATATTTAATACAAGAAGAATAACTGATTCAAGAAAAGAAAATAATTTAATTTTAATTGACGGTGAAGAATAATACCACCTACATTTACTTGATCTGCTGGGAAATTAAGAAGTGAATAAATTTTCAATTATTTCTACAAGAAACATTTTTTAGTAATTTTGAAGTGTTTTCCTATCCAGTGTACCAACTTCCGACCCTAAGAAGAGAATCCAGCTCTACCGAAAACTAAACCCAACCTGAACCAGTAATTCTTTTTGGGACACCAATCATTCTTCAAAATGTTAATACAACATCGGATATGAAGAGAATTACTTCTTCAATATTGGAACTACTTGATGAAGTTTATTAATTTAGTTGAGTACGTCTGACTTACCAGGTACCAATTTTATATTTAATATCATATTTAAATTTGTGTTAATTTAGACAATATGCAAATAAATTATTACTTAGGCTATACATGATTTGTTTTCACTGCATGCGAAACATGGACTCTTACGTTACCGGAGAGAAAAAAAAACAGTATTAATAAAATTCACATCTCTGTTTATTTCTCTTTAATCCAAAATATTTCCAAAACACTTTATTCTTAAACACTCGTAATATTCATTTTTATTCCAATGCAGTAAAATGTATTATAAACATATTTGTGGAGTTCTAACATTTGAGGATGTAGGATGACGTTGTTACATGAACATTTGCCACGCTATATTTCTCATTAAGCTACGTCGCTTTGCCGTATTATACAGCATAATTAATAGCTGTGTGTTTACGACTGGAACATAAGTAGATTTTAAAACACAAACAATTGAAGCTGCGAGTGTCAGATATGAATAGCCCCTCATAAATACAGCCTACACTTCACATTCATTCTACAGGATGTCCATAAATCCTGATTCCAGTTCACAGCTACTCAATTTTATACAAAAAATAATTCTTTGATGTATGGAACCAATATGTTTAGTGCGTTTTTCCATATCCTCAGCCAAATGTGAAATATACATAAGCAGACATGCACAAAATTTAATTTCAAACAGAAATTTTAATAACCTTAAATTAACTTAATCCTTAACGGTTAAAACCTAAAGTTACTCTAGTTACGACTTAAAAGTTACACAGACCTAGTTGTAGCGAAATCAAATGCATTCCTAACGTTGTTACATAACTGTAAATCAGGCATTCCATGTTAATATTAATTTATTGTGGAAAAAATGTGATAAATTCCCGATGTTACACATATGTAAGAACGGGTATTGTGGAGTCAATTCAATTTTAAAATAATAATAATAATTATTATTACTGTTATTATTATCATTATTATTATCATTATTATTATTATCATTATTATTATTATTATCGAAATCCGCCATTACGGAAAAGTTTTGGCGAACCCCTTGAAATATTTTGGTAATCCCCTGGGGGTTCGCGAACAACAGGTTGGGTAACGATGGTCTAATACTATAAAATATTCGAGAATATAATTCTATAACGAATGTTGAATTTCAGAAAGCATTTCCCCTTTTAAACAATTGGAGGGTGCGTTCAGTTACGCAATAATTGTGGTAAAATGAGTGAAATGTACAGCGGCGCTGTTTAGTTTATTGAAGGTAATTGTAGAAGTGAGTATCGCATGCAGCCATATTCGATCCACGCAGATAGCATCACTTTGTGTAGTCAATACGAGCTCTTTTCCACCGGAATATAACAGTTTTTTAATTATTTTGTTTGTTTCGTGGCCTAATTACATTACCACAGCCTAAATATAGGCTTACGTCATGTTTAATGATACTTCTCTCATTGTCTGGATCTACATAATTTCAAATAAAAATAATGCAGCTGTAGTGATGTTCTGTGTGTAGTCATGTTCTGTGTGTAGTCATGTTCTGTGTGTAGTCATGTTCTGTGTGTAGTCAGCATAAATATGTTAAAGAATTTATTATTATTTTAAATTTAGATAAAACAAATGAATGTCTAGTTTTAACTCATAATTTGATAACAGTTACTTCACTTATAAAATATTACAAATTTATGATTTGTAGAAATTTCGCTGGGATGATTATATCTAGTTTGAAACAAGAGTGCAGTCTATCACCAATTTTATTTAATATTTATGTAGAATTTATATTAGCGAAATGGAAACAAAGCTGCAAAGGTATGGGGATCCCAATAGGCAACAGATTTTTGCTGACATTACAATTTGCCGATGATCAAGTGGTTTTAGCGCAAGACAAATTTGATATGGAATTCATGATAAAAAGGTTGAAAAACACATATGAATCATGGGGTCTCACAGTAAATTTAGAAAAAACAGAATATCTGGCAATAAATAGCAATGAAAGAGAATATTTAATATTGGAGGAAGGAATCCAAATAAAGCAAGTGAAACAAACTAAATATTTGGGAATGATTATGGATAACATTGAAGGTATAGGCAAAGAGAACATAAAACATAGAATTGGATTGAGTAGCAAAATAATATCATCGTTAAATTCCATATGGTGGGATAAGCATATTTGGAAAGACACAAAAAAAAAATATGTTGGTAAAACATTGGTGGAATCTGTTGCAATGTACGGAAGTGAGGTATGGACAATCAATAAGTACTACAAGAATAGACTAATAGCTCTAGAAATGGATTATTTACGGAGAAGTGCCAGAAAGTCTAGATTAGAACATGTCACAAATAAGGAAATTAGAAACATAATGGAAGCAGAAGAAAGCATAATTGAAAGAATTGAGGAGAAGGAATTAAAGTGGTTAGGACATGTCTTAAGAATGGAAGATGGCGATGCGAAGAATTGGCTTCCGAACAGAAGAAGAAAAGAGGGAGACCAAGGTTAACATGGAAGGAAAACATGAAGACAGTAATGCAAGCTAGAGGGCTAAGCATCGAAGATGCCCAAGACCGTAGGCTTTGGAGGTTTGGCACGGGAAGACGGCAGCAGCTGTAAAAACCCGAAGATAGATAGAGAGATGATTATATCTATGTCCTATTGACATAATATTTTGTTTTATGTACAGAAATGGCGCACACACACACATATAGACTATATATATATATATGATATGAAAGGAAAAAAGAATGCTTGAGTCGGGATTTGAACTCGAGTCTCTAAAGTCTGTACCTTTAGCGCTCTAACCAACTGAGCTACCCAAGAATTCCAAGACAAACATACAAATTTCTTATACATGTAGTATTCTCAATTCACACAAGAGGTATCGGAAATATCATTCAACTGCCATCTAGCGGCTAACATAACAGTTAAGCAAATTATTAAAGAGAATATTTACTTTTATAGCAGTAACGCTTGTATATATACATGTACCTGTTGGTAGGTGCCGTCGTCCTCAACTTTGTTAACATATTGTATATAAAACTAACTGGAGCGCTTTCGGAAGTTATCTTCCATCTTCTGCAGGTTGAGTTTCCGCTACTCGTTGTTGTTGTGTCCGGTGAAGTTTGCTGCTACAAACAGTTGGAGTAAACATCACCGGACACAACAACGTGTAGCGGAAACTCAACCTGCAAAAGATGGAAGATATCTTCCGAAAGCGCTCCAGTTAATTTTATATACAATATTTTAACAAAGTTGAGGACGACGGCACCTACCAACAAGTACAATTTAATTTTTAACTTTCGATTTTTTAAGCCATTTTTCGAAAAAATCGTGATTTTTTTCGAATTTTCGAGTGCATCAAAATATCCTCAACACTAAATACAAAATAATATATTTTTATAAACAGGTCTCAAAACTGCACAATAATCTATCAATAATAATTATATATATATATATATATATATATATATATCCATCCATAGTAATTCTGCCCGAGAGCAGGTCCTTCACTGCAATCATAGCACTTTCATACTATGATTGCAGCTTTACTAGAGATTTGTAGGTGGGTAGCTTCCTGTTGCTTTCCACACCGGTGAAGGATGATGATGATGATGGCCATATGATTTCGGGGACCGTTTGGGCCTTAAAGTTTTCCTGACATTTGTCTTACAGGTGAGGGAAAACCCCGATAAAAACCTCACCCAGAAAACTGCCCCGACCGAGGATCGAACCCGGGCCCGCTGCGTGACAAGGCAGCACACTACCTTGCGACCACAGCGGTGGACTATAGACCTATATATATATATATATATATATATATATATATTATATATATATATCTTGTATTGATTTTCGACGTTCATTTTAAGGCAAAAAACATTTGTTGCATGTTTCTCACTCGACATCTCGCGAGTTTTCAACTACTTTTAAAGAAAAGTTTCTTGGGTTTTCCGCGCCGAAGATCCAATGGTGGTCGCTAGCCACTATTTCCGACGTTTCGACATGATCTAGCATGTCGTTATCAAGGGTCGAATATGCCGCTATAACAATTTATTTTGTACATGTGAAACCTTTATTTCCATATGAAGTACAGACCCAGCGTATAGCTAGAGATATTTGGTTCAGATCCCGGCTCAGCTGAAGATTTATTCCTAAATAAATTGTTATATTGTTTAACACGTAATTTGATAAGAGTTTACTTCAATCGGCGCGTTGTTTTAGCGGATTTCAGAGGAATTTAGCTATGGCGTGTTTGTCATGAAAACATTTTTAACAATTTTTACAGATTGTTCTTAATTGGCACAGAACATGACTATATATATATATATATATATATATATATATATGTATATTGTATTGTAGATTTTCGTGGATATAAATATGATAAAGAAAGGTTTCTTGGGTTTTCCGCGTTAAAGATTCAAAGGTGGCCGCTGACCAGTGGTTACGACGTTTCAACGTGGTCCTTGATAACGAGATGCGATATTATGTCGAAACGTCGGAACTAGTGGCCAGGGATCACCCTCGAATCTTTGGCTCAGAAAACCCAAGAAACATTTCTTTATATATATATATATATATATATAATGTTTATCACCCTAGCTGCTGTCGCATTTTTTCGAAATAAATTTAAAAAGTTGGGTCTAGTTCATTAACAAGTGAAATCTGTCCGTTAGGAGTGGGAGTTTACCAGAAGCGGAAATATAAAAATTGCTCTAGCGGCCGCAATTTTTTATTTTTCGCAACAAAACTAAGTATATACCATTGGAATGAAACGAAAAAGCCGCCATCCGAACATCAGCGAAATTAGAACATCAGAACTGTACATTTGCCTGAAAGTCAAAATTAAAAAAAAAAAAACAATGTTATAATAGTAGCACAAGCATAGAATATACAATTTCTCATTGTGAAGCTTCCTCTAATCTCATCCCTTATACTAAGTGTTATGATTATAGTTTGGAATACTTTTACCTTATTTTCTCGTTTTTATGCAAGACACACAGATGCAAGATAATAGTAATGTTTTGAAATTAAAATTATGGAATATTCACCTGAAAGTTCCGTCTCCTCAACTTAATTAATTATTTAACTGTAGCGCTTTCGCGACTTGTCCCATCATCGGCAGGATTCAAAACTGGTGTTTCACTGAAGATCTGGTAGAGCGGGTTACATGTATTGGGTTCGTTTTCGTTTATCAGATTGTCGTTGTTGTGAGCTGCTTTCATGATTTCCATCTCTTCAAGTACGTTTATCTTCGCTGGATTATTTTCTCTGTGCATTACTGTTAGGGTGTTTTCAATATTTAACATGCGATGTCCTTCATGGATAACGTGTTTTGCATAGCTTGATTTTCCTTCTGCGTGAATAAAGTCTCGAAAATGTTCTTTAAATCTGATGTTAAAACTTCTGTTTGTTCTTCCTTTATAACATTTGTTGCAGTCCTTACATGTCAGTTTATAAACTCCTTTGCTGTTGAAAATGTTATTTTCTTCAATGTTATTGTTTATTATGTTGTTTAATTTGTTATTAGTTCTGTTTGCTATTTTTACGTTTTTATCGGCTTTCTTTAGTGTATTGGCTAATTTTCTCGTTTCTTTTCCTGTATATGTAAGTGTTATCCATGTTTTCTTGTTGTTATCAGATTCTTTTTCTAGTTTAGTTATGTTGGATATATTGTTCTTTCTTTTTTGTTTATTTATGAGTTTATTTATGATTTCTTCGTTATAGCCATTGGTTTTTTGCCATATATTTAATGTAGTTGTGTTCTTGAATATAAGAACTTCAGTGAAACACCAGTTTTGAATCCTGCCGATGATGGGACAAGTCCCGAAAGCGCTACAGTTAAATAATTAATTAAGTTGAGGAGACGGACCTTTCAGGTGAATAATCCATACTTTTAATTTTGAATAATACCTCAACAGAACACATCATGAATCTTACAAAAGTTTAATGTTTTGAAAACAGGAGGCTTTGACATAAATTTACCGCTTGAAGGCGGTGTTGAATTACTTGATGCTTTACATATTTTATTAACATTTTACGTCTCTGAAACTTTATTGGTTTGTAAATACACATTAGTTTTTTTTTGTGATACATTTTTTGTTTCTTCTTTCAATTCTAGGGGTTGGAGTTTATATTTCTCGTGTGGAAGAGGGCAGTGTGGCGGAGCGCGCGGGACTGCGCCCCGGAGACACCATCTTGGAAGTCAACGGAACGCCGTTCTCCACGATATCGCACGAGGAGGCCCTGAAAGTAAGTACACTAGCCGCCACTGATCATATCGACTTGTGTGTGTGGGAGGGAATCATTAAATTGAATTAATTGTTGAGAACCACGCCCCGGGGGCTGAGGATGACCTTCATGATGCATCACAAGGGAACGTTCCGCAATGTCAGATTCATACTTCCTACATCCTATGGACTTACTAAAGCTGTCTGAGATATGAATGAATGCTTTATACCGTGAAGGGTTAGGGCTCACGTAACGAGATCATCCACTTGAGAGGGTCTAACGTTTTATCAATATCTCATGGATTAAACATTTAAAGCTCGTTTCGGACTCATACATTTTTATTTCAAAAGTTTTATTTTTTATTTTTTGTCTTGTACAATTTCTATTTTAATTCTTAAATCTAGAGTAAATCAACATGTATTGTAGATATACCATTATTTGTTTATTGTAATTTGGATGTAAGACTTTTTTTTTGTATTTTTTCTAATCTAGTTGAGTGATAAACAAGGCTTTAAGGGCTTAACACAGCCAATTAAAATAAAACTATTAACTAACCAACTAATCACTGGCTCTATCGAACCCATAGGTTCATGGCCGCGTGGATATAAGCTCTCCATACATTCCTATCCTGAAGTAAAGTTTTCCAATCATTCCCTGTATAATCTACTTCTCACAAATCATAGTTAATGTTATTCCCCCACCTCATTCTTGGTCTACCAACTGGGCGTTTTCCCTCTGGTTTTCCTACAAGAAGCTTCTATGCACGTCTTACATTCCTCATACGTGCCACATGTCCTGCCCATCGCAGTGTACGAGACTTAACTGTTCTTATTATATCTGGCTTCTTATACATATCACGTAGCTCACTATTATGTAGTTTTCTCCATCCACTTGACTGTTCATCTCTTTTTTGGCCCAAAAATGTTCCTAAGAACTTTATTCTCAAATACTCTTAATCTTTTTTCATCCTTTAAAGTAAGAGTCCATGTATCACATCCATATAATATAACTGGGAGTTTTTTTTAAGGAGTTGGAACGACAAGAGTTCCTGTAATACAATAGCATGCATTTACAGAATTGAGCCTATGTTTAAATAAAACTTATTATTTTAATTATTATATCAATAATAATGGACATTATAAGGTTTTTTTATTGTATCGTCGCATCTTTGGAAACAATTCAGTGAAGTAGTTCACGATTGTTTTTACTTTTAAAATGTCTGGAGTGCATCACTTCTAAAATGAACACAATCAATGCAAAGATGACGCCAAAAAGTAGGAGCATGAAGGCGCCGATCAAATTCTGCAGAGTGAGCGCCATGTTACCCACATGTTTCGATTCACCACGTATTTTACTGCTGTGTTCGATGCTTTTGAGCCAGTGGTGGATCAAACCAGTCAGCGATATTCTTCTCAAAAATCCATTAAATTTATCCAACAAAATTGTCTCTTTTGGAAAAGCCATCGATACATAATAAGAGCCCACAGGTTCCTTGAACGGCACAAACATTGGTTTTCCAAACTGATTGTATTTTACAGCAGATAAAAAAGCCAAATTCAACTTTCCGCCCAGCAGCGCCAAATTCCTTTTAACTGCCATCTGGTGTGCACACTTGTCACTAATACATGTCACTAATCTCTTTGCTATTTCATCTCTTCGTGGGTCATCTTGATACACCGAGAGAACTACAGGATTCATACCACACTTAAGATCAGATTCGAGAATTTGATCCAAGTTTTGAACAGGTTTTTCAAATCTAGGTTCTGTTAGAAAGCTTACAAGACACGACTGATATGCCGCGACAACCACAAGCGAGAAAAACACCCACAAACAAAACAAAGCTCTCAAGACGAAGGCACGTGGCTGTTGTTCCACAGAATGCCCGAGCAAAACACTAAACATATTGAGAAAGCAGTGGATAGGCAATCGATAAGATAGGCGTTCATTCTCTTCGTAACTGGCAAGTCTCCAGATAACCAGAAAAATAAGAATAAGTGAAAGAAAGAGTGACGCCCAAGTGTGGTCTGAAAATATTTCTATTAGATTTTGCCATTGAGGGATTTGTCTGCCACTCGGAGTGTACCAAGTCAGTGTATCGGGTATATATCCCACTGAATAATCCTTGACTTTCTTTGTGCCCGGCAGTTCAGTCATCCCACCAACTCCAATATCAGCTGTACCCTGAACCAAATGTCTGACAATACCCACCCAAGTATCATTAACTGACAGATAATTAATTTCAAAGTTAAGTTTTTCTGAAATTATTTGTAGAGCAAATATTTCCATCCCTGAGTTGTAATAGGGGTTACCATTGCACCCTTTTATTGGCGGCATCACAAATGGCGGATGTGAAAACGTGCTGACATTTAAATTACAACCATGGAAATTTTTAAGTTTATCTGGAAACAATGAAAAATTGTTTGAAAACTTTCCATCCACCCACTGGTCAATAACTGTTGTGTCATTGATATCACCTCTACAGCGATTGCTTGTGAAGGGAAACCAAATGTTTACAAGAATTACATTGGTGTCATATTTTTGAAAGAGCACTATGACATTTATAACACTTCTCTTGTAGAATTCATTCAGAATTCTTGGGATAATTTGTAAGTCTAACTTAGTGTATCCCGCCACTGCCACCACAAATCTTGCTCTGGAATTCCAAGCTGAATGAGATTTGAGCTCTTGTAACAGATTGCTTAGATGTTCATCTGAATCTAATAAGAAAATGAATCCATTTGCTTTATGCAAGCTCTCTGACTTGATGCAGCATCCAAATGTAGAGATGATTATGGACCATTTTGTGATTTCATGAAGCTCTCGTAGCTCTCTCGTTGATTTATCTGATGGAGCAGCCAACAGAAGTGGCCCCTCCAAGTACTTTGAAGCGATATTGATCACACATTTCACAATATGTTGATCAAATGAAGAACTATTTTCGATTTTATTTGATTTTGAAGTGTAAAAATTATACTGACGATTAGAATTAGAGTTACCTAAACTTGGTGCAGTTGTGGATACATCAGATAATAAAAGAATTATCAATGACAGCGTCTTGACATTCATATTGATAACTATCCTATGTTAATTATTTATCTTAAAATATATCTATCATCTGATTTGAGTGGAATTAATTGAAAAGTTGCAAGATAGTAGACCTGTATTTAGTTTTTAACTTCCTTCAAATTATGTATTTCCTCCTTAATTTTTCGCAAGTTTACTCTCTTCTTGTTTATTTAATTATTTAATTTTTGAAAATATTTTCAATATTTTTTGTCATATATTAACTATTTTCCATGTTTCAAACAATTAAAATGTGGAATACTATTTTTTTCTCCTTTGCCTTGATTCATTGAGATTAGACTTTCAATAAAATAAGTTTTGTTACGATACCCAAATAAATTATAAACTTGAGCTGATGAATGGCTTGTTATTAAGATAAATTTATTTTTGATTGTCCACTTTATCCAAGTAAGCACAGGTTCATGCCATTGTGTTGAACGGTTATTGATTTGCATTATGTTAGTTTCATAGTTTAGCTTTTTGTTGCTAGATTTGAAAGAGCTGCTTAATAAGACTTTCCACTTTAATTGTGCTTCTTATTGTGCATCTTCTTTTTTGTTTTCCTCTTAAACTTGTTGCATTTCACTTGTAAAATATATTCTTTATGATTTAAAACAAATGTGATCCAGTGCAACGGTTTAAATATTCTTGGTTTAGGTTCGCCGCTCTGCGGATGGATGGTGTTAGTTACTAGTTACATAGTTTTAACTATGCACCACTTGGGTAGACCATGTTACATATATGATTTGTGCTTCATTGAATGCAGTATGTTTCTTGTATACCACTGGAATAACTCTTGTGCACATTTAAATGTTTTGTGTTGCGTTGATAGAGGTTAAGCTCTTTATGTTTATGACGTTAGCAGAAGTAATTGTTTTTATGGATGAGCCATGCAATATGTTTTAGTTGAAACTCATCAAGACAGTTAATTTTTTTATTTCGAAACAATTGCGAAATCTTCATTATTGTTTATTTTTAAGATTTTTATATTTTTAAATTTAGTTAAATTCAAGTACATTTATTTTTCTTTAAAAACGTATCTGCTGTTTTGTCATTGTTGACAAGGCGATATTTTATTGAGCGCTAATAAAATTTAATTATCTTCATTAAACAAATTACAAATTTTAAAAATATTTCTTATGCACTAAAACTCCTACTTGTTGGCAATTTTTTTTATTTTAATCTTGCTTTTTTATTGCTGATGAAGCTTGCTTTTCTTCATTTTTATGGTTTGATATTTTCATTGTCAATGAAATTTAAGAAAAATGTCTTAAAACACTTGTTAGTAATACATTGTTGACACTTCTTCACTACTGATGAAATTAACTTCAGGAACAGACTGTAAGCTTCTACAAAAGATGGCTACATCACTTAGTTTATTTTAATTGAGTTATTTCATCTTTCCTACCCCAATATTTGTTTGTTTATCTTCACATTTAATTGAATTATTTATTATCCAAATGTTTGGTGAAGCTGTCTCGAGTGTCGTCACACTAATGAATGAGTCACTTATTATTATAAATGGTTCATCCAATCCATTAGCTCTTGATATCAACACGTATATCAGATAGCGTATGTTATTTACGTCACAATACTTCGTTTTCAACGATTGTGCTCTTGACAAAGAATAAAGTAATGTATTTGTGTTGTGATAATCTGAGTTCCCATCAAATTCACCGACAATAGTATCATTTCAATGAATGAACAACCCACTTTGAAGGCTGGGGTTTCCTACACGAAGAGCTACTCCACGCCCACATTATCATCTACAATTACAGTTGAGTTTTTATCATAAGTAATGCCACGAGTGATTTCCAAATTATCGATAAATTCACGACTCACGAAGTGAGGAGTGAATTTATCTAGAGAATTTGGAAATCAAGAGTGGCATTTGTTAGGACTATTTAACGAATAAAATTAAGCTGTTTACTCACAAATCATTATTTAAATATAGTTATTTTAAAATATTTATATATTTAATGTAAACGGCGATGTTTGAAAACAAATGAGAAACGATTGGTACGCTTCATTTGCTTATTTTGTTCATCGCTGCAACCAGATCATATTATTTATTGCCAAAGGAACTCAATATTGTAAGAATGCTCTCTAGTGGAGAAAAAATGAAACACTTCAATCTGTATATTAACTCATTTCTGATGTCGTATGATGTAAATATGACAATTATATTTTTCTGGATTGTTACCTGGGAAAAAATACATTTAAGAAGGTGCAAACAGTGGTTTCTTTTTTTTGGTGGTATAATCAATTGCTACAAATGTTTTTATATTAACTCCCGCATGCGGCATGTGTTGACATTCATGGACTATAATATACAATCTGGTAGCCGTATTTCTTAGGGAGTCAGTCACTGCAAAATAATACTATGACCTATTCAGAATGTTAAAAAGGAGGTGCTTTCTTTATTATGACTATTTAACTCATGCCCCAAATGGGAGTCAATGACCAATCACGTTTCAATGATTTCTGTTTTACAACCAATCAGAGTCGTGTTTCACCAAATATTTATCAGTGTTATAATTACCATATTTAAGAAAGCTCCTCCTTACAATATTGCGTTCCTTTGGCAGTAAATCGTATGATCTGGTTGCAGTGATAAACAAAAGAAGCAGTAGAAGCGTACCTATCGTTTCTCATTTTTTTTCAAACATCGCCGTTTACATTAAATATATAAATATTTTAAAATAACTATAGTTAAATAATGATTTGTGAGTAAATAGCCTAATTTTATTCGTTAAATAGTCCTAACAAATGCCACTCTTGATTTCCAAATTCTCTAGATAAATTCACTCCTCACTTCGTGAGTCGTGAATTTATCGATAATTTAGAAATCACTCGTTGCATTACTTATGATAAACTTTAGTTGGTAAATTCTAGGCGAAACACGACTGTGATTGGTTGTAAATAAAAGTCATTGAAACGTGATTGGTCATTGACTCCCATTTGGGGCATGAGTTAAATAGTGTATCTAATCTATAGATATACAGAACAAATCTGCCCTTCGCCTCCATTCTTCCCTGTTCCTATTTACCACCTTCCAATGCTTTACTCCCAGGAGTGTAGTATCTTCCTATTGCAGGAGGCCCAACTAGGGCTGTTGACCTCATGCAGTTCACGTACAGAACTGCTAATAGTATTTGTAGTTGTTGGTCAGGTCATCTGATAAGTGACATTACGTCATCTCCAAATATTATATTTGTTATGTTTATCTTATTTAACCTTCCTGAAGATGTCTTCCAGCTGCTGGTAGAATGTTTTGGAGACATCGGGTCGTCTATGTTACTTGTCCTGCCTAACTTTTCTCCATCGTAGTTTAACCTCTCAGCTTATAATCATATTTACGTGCTCGACGCCGCGCGACCTTACACTCACACCACCTGTCGGGATATGAGTTTCAAACACACTTCATTTTTTTTTACCAAACAAGGACCAAATAAGAGATCAGTTTAGTTGAAGGCCATCTCTGAGACAACACAAACATATAGACAAAACACCATTCACACTAAACATGATGATGATTACTGTAACCGGGGAACGAGAGAGCGATGTCACTCGCAGAACGACAGCGGTGAACCTGATTTAAAACCATATAATATAAGAAACCAAATACGATAGAACAGCTAAGTCTAGTAGATTGTGATGGGCTGGACATTTGGCACGAATGGGGAATATAAGAGGGACATGGATGCTTTTTGTAGGAAAACCACAGAGAAAAGGGACCAGTTGGTAGACCAAGAATGAGGTGGGAGAATAACATTAATCATGATTTGAGGAAACTATATTATACAGCGGATTATTGGAAACATTAGGTCAGGATAGGGATGTGTGGAGAGCTTGTGTCCGTGTGTCCATGAACCTAAGAGTTCGATCGCGCCAATACATACATCAGGAGGAGTTAGACAAGGTTGTCCACTATCAACCACTCTTTTTAACATTTATTTCGACGACATGATAAGATCATGGAAGCAAATGACGACTGGGGGAATTAACTTAGGAAATATAGCAATAAAAACAGTAGCCTTTGCAGATGACCAGGTTTTAATAGCAAAAACAGAGGACGAACTACAAAGAATGCTATATAAACTAAATGAAATATCAAAAAAATACAACATGGATATATCCTCAGGAAAATAAAAGACAATGGCCTTCAAGGGCGCTCATCCAGTTCGGACAAAGATAATATTAGAAAATAAGCAAATAGGACAAGTGGTAAGATATAACTTCCCAGGTTGCGAAATATCATACACAGCAGAAACAGATATAAATAACAAACTAAATAAGTTTAATTATATAACAGGAACACTAAAAAGAACTTTGAAAAATAAAGTCAGGAAAGACTCTATAATGAAATTATACAAGACAATGGCAGTGCCTATTATTACTTATGGATCCGAAACATGGACAGTGACAACACAACAGTCTGCCAGAATACAAGCTGCTGAAATGAGATTCGTCAGACCAATAGCAGGATATCAGAGAACAGACAAAAAACAAAACACAGAAATAAGACAACAACTAAAAGTAGAGGAATTAAACACAACAATAGTGAAATACAGAACAAACTGGAAAGAACACTTGGCAAGGATGACTGAGAATAGAATACCAAAAGCAGCATACAACTATTCACCACGAGGAAGAAGAAGTTTGGGAAGACCAAGGAAAAGATGGAAAGAGCAGCAACTTGGAGCCGAAACAGGCTAGTAAATAAGTCTAAACCGTGAAGAAGAAAAAGAAGAAGAAGATTATATTCGGTTAGAAAAATAAGTATTAAAGAAGTTCTGTTTGAAACATTTGATTGTTGATGCAAGTAGTGATGTTTGTGGGATGGGGATGTAATTTGTCCTACTGGCCTCATTCAACGAGATCTCGAGCTCTGGCTGCATGGATTTTTTTGTGGGCGTGCCGGCCGGCCAAGTCGCCATGGTAACGGCAAGGCATTTTCACTTTACACGGATCAAGCAATTCTGGGAAGAACTGATAGCGATTCTCCATCCATTCTGTCCTCTTATTTCGTCATTACTTCATTTTGTTCAACAAAGCATTTTTATACAGTTCCTCAACAATGAAAAATTCTTGAAATCTCAACAATGAATATATATCATCATCATCATCATCTGCATTCATGGATTAGGTCTGTTGACCGGTTCCGACTTCAGCCCATCTCTTTCTAGGTCTGCCCACATCTCGGGTGCCTTTAGGTTTGTATTTTGTTATTTGTTTTGGATATCTATCTTCATTCATTCTGTCTATGTATTGCTTCCATTTTTGTCTATATGTATATATTTTATCAGTTATTGCAAATATTTCAAGTTCCTGTCTTATTTCTGTGTTCTTGATTCTGTGTTCCTTAGTGCACCCTTTAACAGATCTCAAAAATTTCATTTCTGCCGCCGTTATCCTACTTGGATCTTGTTTTTTACGTATCCAGGCTTCTGATCCATAGAGCAGTACCGGTAGTGCCAACATTTTATAAAATTTCAATTGTGTCTCTCTTGTTGTTTTGTTATTTAGTGATCGTTTATCGTACCAATATTCCCTGGAATTTTGCTATTTTATTATTTATATCATTATCATAATTAAATGAAATGTCACATCCTAGATAATTGAGATGGTTCACCTGTTCTATGATTTTGTTTCCTATTACTATTTTCGATCTGATTTGATTTTTCCCTTGGAATGCCATTACCTTAGTTTTTTCTATGGATATTTTGAGATTATATTGTTCACATATATTATGTTGTTTAAAAATATTCCTTTGAAATTCGTCTTCTGTATTTGCTATTATTACCTGGTCATCAGCGTATAATAATGTTTTCAAGTAGTGTGTTTTATCTAATTTTATTCCTTCATTTGTTTCTTCGTTCCATTTTTCTATTATATCATTGATGTATAGGTTAAATAAAACTGGAGAGATGAATATATATTTCACACATTTTTAATATTTACATATCTTTCTGTGCCTGAAGTTTTATTTTTCTTCTCCACTCGTCTCTATCCATCCACTCCATGTCCTCCAGTCCTCTTGTTCTGATTCCACTTCTTATTTCTTGCATCCACGAGTTTCGAGGTCTTCCTTTGCTTCTTCTTCCAGGTAGAAACCATTCAAATGTTTTCTTGCATTCGTCATACATGCACGTACCAATTTCTTATACAATCTACTATTGAATATCTAATATTGTCGTCTGACATTTTTTTTAATTTTTAAAAATATTTCTGTTCTTCTCAATATATCAATATCAATAATGGACTTCTTCATTGTGAAGCTTCCTCCATTCCTCATTTACATCACTAAGGCTAAGATTCTTATGTAATTCGCTTTGGCAACACGTAAGTAAAAATGATAAATCTCCAGGAATTAGAAAATAACTTATCACATATGAACATTTAATATTACAAATTTTTATGTAACGGGCTTCCAATATAAAACCGGACCGACCTCACGGAGTTTCACCCGGCACGCAGTGCTGTCTGTTCCTCCCGCAATTCACCCTGCTTGCCACCCGTGCTTGAACTGTTTTTCTTACCTTATAGAAAATGCTGGAAATGTTGTCCCCCCGCAGTTAAACAGGCATTATACCGAGTAAACACATTTAGATTGACACGCTGTAGTTCGGGCACTGTCAAGTTTCTGATTTCATTTCTTATGTTGTTCTTCAGTTCTTCCAATGTGTGCGGATTTGTTTTGTACACTTTGTCTTTCAGGCTACCCCACAATTAAAAATCACACGCTGTTAGATCTGGGAAGCGAGGGGGCCATACCAGCACTAATCACTCTATCTTCAAACACTTCCCTAATTTTTGTTCGGTGAGAACCGTACGCCTTCGCGTGTGCTTCTTATTTTGTACTGAACCAGTGGTCTCGAATTTAGTCACAAGATCGTGGATTGTCGATCTGGAAGGAGGTAATTGTCCAGGGAAGTTCCGAATAAATTCCTCGCGAACGCGACGAGCTGATTCGTATTTGTAATAACATTTACACACATAAATGCGCTGCTCTAATGTCAGCTGACGTCTCATGTTGTCGAACGATAGTAAACTGACTAGTTCAAGGACGAGCGGCTGGCAGAGTGAAATGCGGACGAGGAGAGAGCGCTACCTGACGGGTGAAACCCCGTGAGGCCGGTCCGGGTTTATATTGGAAGCCCGGTATTTGATCATGATTACATATTTGTACATATTATTTAAGGTTTTTACCTAAAACTACATATTCTTTGTCTTAATTAAAAATACTTGAAAGCTGTTGGTGTGACAATATTTGTTAATTCATGTGGGCTACCTGACTTCACAATGAAACAGATTTTTCAACTTATATCAAATATATCCAGCACGGATAACTCAAAATAACGAATTTTGTCTTTTAGCTAATTTATGTCAAATACATCGGGATACGTAGATTCCTGCGCAATGCCGGATAATCAGCACAGGGTATCTAAAAATAATAACGATATACATTTATAATTATTCTTCCTTTTACTTATTCAACTAAACGTAAAAACACATTAACATTTATTTAGGCGTAACAGCGCACGCCGGATATTAGCTGCTCTTACATATAATGAGACCACGTAACATATTAAAAATTATTTTATCTTTTTTTTTGTCATAATGTAAGAGAGCGTAGCTTATACACACGCAGACAGAATATCAGAGGCGAGATTTGTTCTCTTTTTATAAATGTAATAGTAGTAATCCGTGTATTTTTATTAACAGGAGAATAGTAATAGTTTGATGATAATTGATAATGATAGTGTGATCCCCTATACTGTATTTGTATCAATACGGCTGGCGGGACATAAGCTCTACCATACATCCCTATCAGGAGCTAATGTTTTTAATCATCACCCGTGTAATCTGGCTTCCCTCATAATCATAGTTAGATGTTATTCTTTCACATCGTTACTTGGTCTTACCAACTGGGAGTTTTCCCTCTGCTTTTCCTACAAGAAGCTTCTCATGGCACGTCTTTCACACCCCATTCGTGCCACAAATGTCCTACCCTACGCAGTCTACGGATACTTAACTGTTTTCTTATTTACATCTGATTTCCTGCCTATAGATAATGTCAATCTCACTGTTATGCATCTCTTCTCCATTACACCTGTCCTGGTTCATCACACTGCTTTGGTCCACAAAAATTTCCTAAGAACTTTCTTCTCAAATACTCGAAATCTCCTTTCATCCCTTAAAATAAGAGTCAATAAGAATAATAATTAATAATAATAATAATAATAAGAAGAATAATAATAATAATAATAATAATAATAAATAATAATAATTCATAACAATGACTATATAATTAATAATAATCATAATATCCATAACCTAATATAATCATATAATAATAATAATACTTAATAATAATAATAATAATAAATAATAAATTAATAATAATAAGCTTGAACCGGCTGCAGCATTGAGATAGTAAGAGATGAAGGCTCCAACATTTCAAGAAAGTCAGCACGATATGTCACAAGAATTGTAAGCGTCATGGCGTCACACGCGGTATTTTTGCCACACCCGAACATTGTACTGCTACTCATTTTCCATTAGAGGCTGAGTAGACCGCAGGACCATGGTCCCACCAGAAGGTTTAGGTCAGTTTAAAAGTCTTGACCGCATCGGGACTTGAACATCTGACCTTTTGGCTTGCATCATATTTTCCTAACCAAGTAGGCCTACACTACGGCGTAATAATAATAATAATAATAATAATAATAATAATAATAATATAATAATAATAATACTAATAATAATAATAATAATAATAATTTTATTAAGAATACTCCCCAATACAGTGTTTTCTGCTTCGACCTAAAGTGGATTTGGTACCTAGAAGTTCCTGTCTAAAACATCTTCCATCAATTCTCTATCTTTCCATATTTCTTCCTCACTTCATCTATCTATCTGAGTCTGCCTTTTTCCACTTCTTTCATTAGGTTTCCATCAATTATAATTCTTTTGAATTTAATATCTTCTTCCATTCGTATGAGGTTTCCCTAGCCATCTCAAAACTTTCTCCTTCCATCCTTATAATTTTTTTGTCAACTTGCATAACTTGTCTTATTGTGCTGTTTTGTGACTTAATCCCTTCGTCAATCGTGCTTCAATAACTCATTTCTACTACTGCTAACAGCAGTATAATAAAGAAAATCATATAATAATAAAATCATAATAATAATAATACTGAATACTAGATAATAATAATAATAAAAGCTTTTTAACAATGTCATGTTGGGTTTTGTTATGTAATGT